>CM031966.1:24619159-24621659 GCA_018749465.1 Paracanthobrama guichenoti
TGACGTAAATTGCACTACGTTCATTGACGCGTGTACGTCAGAAGCATCAGTTGCTGTTCTTCATTTTAGTACATATTTGGATAATTTGTTAGTTCTGTTGGCAAAATTTTAGTATACATAAATGCAAGTACGGTAGTCATAAACCACTATTTTCCTTTTGAAATCAGAAATTTAGCATTACTTAAAGACAATTTATAATCTGAAAAACAAGATGTAAACATTTAAATGTTTTCTTCTAAGTTTTTATTATTTTGTATTTGTATTATTTTCTCTAAAACTTTGTCTTTATATAAATGTTGAAAGCTCTAACTAAAAAAAAAAAAAAACATTTGGATATAGAATATACAAGGGGTTGGAGTGGACAATGAAACTGAAACACCTGGTTTTAGACCACTGTAAGTTTTTTTTAGCATGGTATAGGGCGTCCTTTTGTGGCATCAGTTCATCCTTTGAAATGACAGATACAAGTCCTTCACAGTGGCCAGAGTGGCCAGGTCACATGTGATGCTGCTGGTGAACGTTTTCTGCTCCTCCAAAATACCCCATTTTGGCTTAAAAATTGTCCACGTCCCAAGATTTGCATTGTTAGCATCAATGAAACTGACATTTGGCATTGGCATGAGTGACCAAAGGTTTGGCTGTAACAGCCCGACCATGAATACTGATTAAACTAACAGTTGTGGTGGAAACAGGAGAGTCGATGTGCTCATTTCATTTGCAGTGTGTTGGGCAGCTGTGGTTTTACGGGTTTTTTTTTTTAATACATCTCTTTCAGCTTCCTCTTATGTCGACAGTTACTCCTGTTAGATGTAGCATGCTGACATTACTAAAAATTTGCTGTCCTGGTCACAGATGCACCAGTGAGATGTGCACCATTTGTCCTTTTTTGAACTCTGACGAGTCTCCCCTTATATTATGTGGATTGCAATATTTTATATACAGCTGAGCTACTGCTCTGCTAATTCAACCTTCACACTCTGCTCTTACTGATGGAATGTAAATTAGTGACGATTGGCCACTGGGCCCACATTGTCCAACCCCTGTAACATATAAATTTGGAAACATCTGTATTTCAGATCCTCAAACTAAATTTACTAAGACAACTGTCTGAGTAGGGTATTCTTGCAATACAGAAAGCTGCAGTTTCTACAAACTGTCAGTAGTTATAAAATCTTAATATCAGTGTTATTTTGCTTGTTTTTAGTCAGTTAAACCATTAATATAAGCATTTAGATTAGTGCTACACCCATGGAAATTATCCCCTGTAATTATTCCCTTTGAATAAATCTAATTAATAATAGTTATGTGGCCATTTGCATAAACCACTAGTCAAACTGCAAGTGTCATTTTTTTCTTTACTATTGGTCATAAACTCAAGTCAGTTACATACTTTATCTATCTATTATCTATTTTACTTATTAAATCAAATCTGAAAAGTAAGATTCTGACTAGTTCTTAAGACACTTAAGACAAGACAAGTCTTAAGGTTCTTTTTAAAGAAAAGAAAATCTTTGGTCATTTATAATGAGAAATTAAGCACTTGGGAGAAAAATGACAAACAAGTTGATTTATTAAAAGACACCAACCAAACTTAAAATTAGGCAGTGACATCACATCAGTTAACACTGAAAGAGTTAACTGTTCTTATGTGGGCCCAACTATTTTAAATGGTAAAAATGTAAAAACCTCAAGAGAGCACATTCAGTGTTAAAATATTTACACTGCATATCTTATTATAGACTCTGTTTGACACAAATACATATTCTACATATAACCTGTACATATAATATACAGCTGTATAAAAAAATAAAACATTTACACAGTTAAAAATCTCTCTCTTGTGCTATTAGCAGGTCATCAAACACAAAATACGCACCTGATATTTCTCTCCCATCCAGATTAGTATTACAGTACTAACCACCAAGACTTGGTTTTAGATTTTCTGGAATCTTGTGAAATAAATTTCTTGGTCCACTGACCGTGAAATAATTTATCATATGAGCAAAATGTAGCAAATATTAAGATATTCTGAGAACCATGTACATTTTCCAATTTAACTTTTCACTAAAATTATTATGAAAATAAAATGTATAATGACTCCAAAATCCACAACATTACAACATTGAAATTCATATTCACGAGATACGCATTTACCATGCACAAAATCATACATGTCGATTCCACAAGCAATTCCCACATCTGAGGTGAAAAGGCCCAGAAAGTAGTTGGAACATCTATATCCTTCATATTGGCTGATCCAGATATCCAATTTGAACGTCACATTGTGACTAAATCATTCTGGTAGAACAACAACATAGTCCCCTGAGCACTCAACATCTGAGAGAGAGAGAGAGAGAGAATGTTCATAGTTAGTTTGGGTAGGGGAACAGTTTTGGTTCTAATTCAAAGATGATTCCTACTAAAATATGTTATTGTAATTGTCTGGTGATGTTTTGTCATTGTAATGACCAGTGTTAGAAAAAGATGCTTTTAAAAGTAA
>CM031966.1:24626659-24704159 GCA_018749465.1 Paracanthobrama guichenoti
CTCGTGCTGTCTGCTGTCTGACGCACACACCGAATCATGCCCATAAGCTGCCTCTCTGAAAGCGTGTGATCCCTTCATTTCTGTTTTGTGTCTTGTTACACACTCAAACTGTCAAATACACACACAGTTATGTCAAAATGGCTGTCTCGACGAGTATCATCAGTCGGTTATGCTTTAAGTGAACGATATCAGTTGGGGAAAGAAACCGAATGCGTGTCAACAGGATCTGTGCATTAGTTCTTAAAGTGAAATCTTGCTAATACAGTAAACCCGCCGATACAGTAACCCTGCCGATACAGTGAACTTGCCAATACAGTAAACCCGCCGATACAGTAAACCCACCGATACAGTAAACCTGCCGATACAGTGAACCTGCCAATACAGTAAACCCGCCGATACAGTAACCCTGCCGATACAGTGAACCTGCCAATACAGTAACCATGCCGATACAGTGAACCTGCCGATACAGTGAACCTGCCAATACAGTGAACCACAATGAACCTGCCGATACAGTGAACCACAGTGAACCTGCCGATACAGTGAACCACAATGAACCTGCCAATACAGTGAACCACAGTGAACCTGCCAATACAGTGAACCACAGTGAACCTGCCAATACAGTGAACCATAGGCAACCTGCCGATACAGTGAACCACAGTGAACCTGCCGATACAGTGAACCTGCCAATACAGTGAACCTGCCGATACAGTGAACCATAGGCAACCTGCCGATACAGTGAACCACAGTGAACCTGCCGATACAGTGAACCTGCCAATACAGTGAACCTGCCAATACAGTGAACCACAGTGAACCTGCCGATACAGTAACCCTGCCGATACAGTGAACCTGCCGATACAGTAACCCTGCCGATACAGTGAACCACAGTGAACCTGCCAATACAGTGAACCACAGTGAACCTGCCGATACAGTGAACCTGCCGATACAGTAACCCTGCCGATACAGTGAACCACCGTGAACCTGCCGATACAGTGAACCTGCCGATACAGTGAACCACAGTGAACCTGCCGATACAGTGAACCACAGTGAACCTGCCGATACAGTGAACCACAATGAACCTGCCAATACAGTGAACCACAGTGAACCTGCCAATACAGTGAAACTGCCGATACAGTGAACCTGCCGATACAGTGAACCACAGTGAACCTGCCGATACAGTGAACCACAATGAACCTGCCAATACAGTGAAACTGCCGATACAGTGAACCTGCCGATACAGTGAACCACAGTGAACCTGCCGATACAGTGAACCACAGTGAACCTGCCAATACAGTGAATCACAGTGAACCTGCCAATACAGTGAACCTGCCGATACAGTGAACCACAGTGAACCTGCCGATACAGTAACCCTGCTGATACAGTAAACCTGCTAATACAGCGAGCCTGCCATACAGTAAACCTGCCGCTGTCTGTCAAACAACAAAAGAACAAGAAAAAAAAAAATCACTCAGTGCTCTTGGTTGAATAACCTTTGTAGCTTTATTATGCATCAATGCATATTTAATTCATGTGAAGTCTACTGTTTTTAGTTCTTATTTTTAATAACAAAGATAAATTAAAATAACAAAAATAATCATCCACCCCTAGTTCAGGTGTCTTTGTGTACCTGGATGATCTTGACGTTAAGGTTTAGGTTGATATAACTATATATTACCAAGTTGAGCAAAGAGTTTTTTTGTAACGTAAATATTTGCATTACATCTTTTGTTTGTTTACAGTGATGTAAGAAAGACTGTGAAACACATAAATGGTATCATTCTCAGTTGTAAATTTAAAAAAAAAAATAATAATTTAAATAGATTTTACACACGCATATCGCATTATTTAACAAGGTATTGCATATCGCATTTTTCTTCAATATCGCACAGCCCAATTAATTATACATACTCTGGTTATAAGAGACAAGAGAGAAAACAAAATATATTCCAATTTACACAATACAATTTATGTACCTTTAGTTTTGAAAAGTAACAGCATTTCCACTTTAAATTAGAAATAATCAGTATAGTATTCTTAATACAACTTAACCATTTGCTTTGATTTTTTTCTTTATTTTATAAAAATAAAATAAAAATAATAAATATATAAATATATATAAAAACAAATAAATGTACACTATATTAAATCACACACTGCTGCTTAAACAACACGTCAGTTTATAAGAGTTTACAAACGTCTCTTAAAAAACCCTGGCTGTTTTTCTAACACCGCCATATTAAAACTTTCAAAAAGGTAATATCAGTGTCAGCCTTCATTCCATATTTGACCTGCTATAAATAAAAAGCACACAGGCTCTAGTGAACTTTATGTTGTTTTTTTAAATAATTTTAGTTAATCATGCTCTTCCAAAATTGGCAAGGAAAATGTCTGGGATTTATATTATTTCCAGTCAGCAACACACATAGCTACTACATTTAATATGTGATATGCAAAATATAGGCTAGTTATTTAAACTAGCTGTCGTCACTGATGTGCCAAATTTGATAGTGGTGACAACTCAACTGATTAATCCGAAAACCAGCTTGAACCATCCTGCAGTCTCAATTCATCCATTCAGTCATTGAAGTAAATGCTAGATATTATTGTATCTGATAGTGGTAACGGGAAAATTGAGAATTGCACCCAAAATAGCATATTTATCCAAAACTATTCCTTGATAAATTTCTCAATAATCAATCGTTTTCATTTAAAAAAGCAAAGAAGCGATATAGGTTACTCACTAAACACAGAGGCAGAGGGCTCCCTGAATGGTCTCACTGTCACGAATGAGGTATGTTCCATTCTTTCCCTTCTTGCCCAGCAGCTCCTCACATCTCTGTTTACTTATCGGCCCATGATACGCTGGATGCTCCATGTTTCACATCGCACGTGTGAGGAGCCTGTTGACAGTAGCTACAAGTCACTGCTGTGTGCTCCAAAAAAATACAATACGTCAGGTCTTCTTCCTTTCTTAACTTAGTGGTGGCGTCTTCCTTGATGCCTACACTCAGAAATTAAGAAACACGTCGCGGCAGCATCTTTCCATTGGCGGGTATGCAAATAATGCAGACGCAAACCTACTAATGTCACACAGGAAGTCGGTTTGCGTGTGTGTGTGTGTGTGTGTGTGTGTGTGTGCGCGCGCGTATTAGTGGTCAAAGGAAGTATATGTCAAAAGCTACAAGCAGGCTGTAAGATCACGTCTTGAAGCACTTTTCTTATTCGGATGCATAAATTCACTTAAACTTCATTTAAAGGAGTAGTGTCATTTAGGCTACTCATCCTTAAGCCATCCTAGGTGTCATGACTTTCTTCATAATGGCAGTGACGTGGTCCATTGAGTTTGAAAAAGTGCATCCATCCACCCACCCACCATAAACGTACTCACAGGGTATTCTAGATGTTTTACTTATGGTTATTCATTTAACCAACTTGAGCATTTCATTTTCGTGGTAGTGCATTGAGTCTCCTATTTGAGCTCTTCACTGCTACACAGACTGAAATGGATCACACAGGTGTGGTCAGTAAGTCAAAAATATCTGTGCTCTTTAAACATTACACGCTATGGGTTATATCCACTTGCAGTACTGGAGGTGAAGTGTCCATCTGTTACCTGTCTAATGGGGAGAGAGGGCGGGGATAATCAGCCCTGACCAAGACGTTTTAACTCCAGCAGGGAAACGAGGAGGAGGATAAGGATTGTAATTTCGGTTTAAGAAGATTAACTTAGTAGAGCTCGCTCTCCATCTGCAGTTTGCCTCACACATAGTGATGTTAGTATAATGAGTAAATCATTGTTATCTTGATTTAAATGGCGCGTTGATGTCGATTGACTGTAGGCTAATGATTTCGCGTGAAGTAACGATGATTGCTGGATTGGCCTGGCCTGGGTCGGAGTTGAATTGGCATCGTGCATGTTAGCTGAACAGCTTTGCTAGAGGAAATGAAGACGCGACCCACAGGCAGCACCTCCAACGCCGACTGGATGGGCTCGCTGTGCCCTGCCCTCACATCAATACCCCTCAAGCACCTGGCGGTTCCTGGTGAGAGAACTTCTCTGACCTTTGACATTTCATTTAAATGAAATACTAAAGTGACTTCAAAAGTGAAACGAGGTATTATTTTCCATTCAGTTTATTGAATAGTCTTTTACGTTTCAATGCGCCGTCTTCACCTGACAGTCGAAATCCAACAGATGTTATTATACCAAAGCAAGAGCAATGGAAAATACTGCTTCACGACCTCATCGTCCTGTGACGCTAAAAAAAAAACTCGAAATGGAGACATTCTCTTATCTCTTACTCATGAAAACCACACAATCATAAGATTAAAAGATATAGCAGTGCAAGAGCAAGGAAATGACAAAGAATAATTAATAATGTTAAAATAATTAAATGATAAATGATATAAATCTAATATTCATATGACTAAATGATTAAATAAATCAAATGCCAACTACATAAATGATTATAAAATAAATTGAATAAATACAAAACAAAGAAGATAAAATAATAAAGTATGGTTGTTCATTTTAATAAAATATATCATTTAAATGTATAACGTACTTGTTTCATTTATTTATTTTATGAATTTCTATACACATTTTATTTCTTTTTTAATTTAATTTATTTTCTTTATTTCTATTCCTTTTCTTTTTATTATACATTTTATGTATAAAATAATTATATATTTTAGTTATTTTATGTTTTATTTGTATAATCCCCTTTATTAAAATCATGTAAAAAAAAAAAAAAAATGATGTTATTGATACAACAATAACATCACAATTCTTTCAGGATGTGAATGTTTCCTTTTTTTAGGTTTTCATTAGAGGACAGTCTTAAATGCTCAAACCTGTTCCTGTGATTTATTTATTTATTTACATTTTTTAATAGTCAGCAACTGATTATTGAAAGCTGGATTTTTCGAAATAAAACTTTTTTTAAAGACATAATGTCATAAATTAACTGCATAACTGTCAAGCCTTGTTTTTTTTTTTTTAATGCATATCCAGATATTAAAATGTTTGAATTTGTCTTGTTCCTTTTGTGTTCATGCTTTAGGGTCTCATGATTCCTTCAGCTTCTGGGTGGATGAGCACGCTCCAGTTGGTCCTGACCAGAAAGCATATGTGAAGCACCTAGCTGCGATATTCCGCTTTCTTGCCAAGAAGGTGATGAAGAAGTGGTCCATGACTCAGAACCTCACCTTCAGGGAACAGCTTGAAGGAGGGATACGCTATTTCGACCTGCGTGTGTCAACCAAACCAGGAGAACCAGGGCAGGAGATATACTTTATACATGGGCTGTTTGGACACAAAGTACGTGATGGCCTTAGTGACATTAACAGTTTTCTGAACGTGCACAAGAAAGAGGTTGTTTTTTTAGACTTTAATCATCATTATGCAATGAGCGAGGAGCATCATCAATACCTAATCAAGATGTTGAAGGACGTGTTTGGTCACAAGCTCTGCAAGATTGACGTGGTGGAGGAGATCACTCTAAACTATCTGTGGGAGAACAGGTACCAGGTGAGCTCAATATGCCACGTTGTGCACATTAGACATGTTTGATGATAATAATGAAGGCTCTATACAGTAGAAGAAAAAAGCAAAATCTGATGGTAAATGTTTTGCGCTTTAAAATAATAGAGCTGATCTGTCACTGTCTATCAGATATTTTGAGATCTACTAATGTCAGTACTTAAAGGGATAGTTCACCCAAAAATGAAAATTCTGTCATCATTTACTCACCCTCAAGTTGTTCCAAACCTGTATACATTTCTTTGTTCTGCTGTACACAAAGGAAGATATTTGGAAGAATGTTTGTAACCAAGAGGTCTCGGCCCCCATTGACTACCATAGTAGGGAGAAAAATACTGTGGTAGTCAATGGGGGCCGAGACCTGCTTGCTTGAAACTAACTAATGTCTCTGGGTGTGTGTCATACTCTGCCATACTTGAACGTCATGTCATGTCACTTTCAATGATTTTAGAGTGGTATATAATAAACAACCTGTGATAACGGAGGGGAAAAACAGTGACACTAATAAGAAGAGGTTGACTTTTTAACACTTTAAAAAATGTTCAAGACTGAGATAGACGATCAGTCATACTGAAACTGACCTAGAAGTACTTGGAAAAACAGCTGTTCAAAACTGGAAAATAAAATGCTTTTCCTGTTATTAAAAATGTCAGCTCTGTCTCATAGCATCAAATACACAACCTATATATATTGTTGTATTGTTTAATATCAATAGAAAGACTTTCTGATATCAATTCAGTCAGTTTATTGTTCGATAAATGTGTATTTGATCTGTATTTGATATAAATGTTATAAATTATAAATTATAACACTATAAATGACTGTGGATATAAGTGGAAATTGTGTGGGTTTGCATTTTCCTGTAATACCAACCTTGCAGTTCAGACTGTTTTGTTACCAACTTGTGCCTGAATTTGTGCTGGTGATTCTTTGTGTGTCTATGGTGTGCTGCACCAGAGGTCAGCTATTCCTGCTGTGTACTGACCCTAATCACTGTAGGATTAATGTCAAACTTCCACTCCGATGGAGACAGACAGGTGTACAAATGGCAAAAACTGGAAACTCATATCCCCTGTAAGCATTAGGCTATTTGTGAACACCTTCAGATTAGCAGATTCTCATGTCAGCCTTTGTGGACATAACTGATTCTGCTTCAGCTTAGTGACAGAAAAGATGGTGAACCAAGATCTTAAATGTTCTGGCCATTTTGAAGAGTTATATAGCATACCAGCCGTTTTGAAGATGTGAGTGGTGTTTGCTTGTGTGTGCATTAGTAACCACAACGAATGAAGGAAGTGGTTCTCCGAAGCTGACTATATGGGGCATCAGCAAATTTCCAGACTTCTTCAAAATAACTTAAAATTAAACTGTGAAAAAAAAAAAGAAAAAAATAAATAAATAAATAATAATAATAATAATATATATATAAATATAATATATATATATATATATATATATATATATATATATATATATATATATATATATATATATATATATATATATATATATATATATATTTATTTAATTTTTAATATGAGGAAGAAGCATTAAAGGGGACATATTATGCCCCTTTTACAAAATGTAATATAGTCTCAGAATGTTTCTATGAAGTTTCAGCTCAAAATACCCCACAGATTATTTATTATACCATGTTGCACATGCCCATTTTTGAGTGGAAGGAAAAACATGCTGTTTTTTCGTGCATGTATCTTTAAATGCAAATGAGCTGCTGCTCCCCACCCTGCTTTCCAGAAGAGGGCGGAGCCTTTACAGCTGATACTTTACAGCCAAAAAATGATTTTGATTATCATCTCTATCGCAGTCATGCTCACGTGACATTACAGTTCTTCATCATCATGAAAGTTTAATATCTGCATGCGTTTTAAAGACATATCAATCTAAACTTCTGATATATGGTTTTCTAAGCACACACATCCAAAGCACAGAAAGCTGGCTGTCAGACGGAGCGTCCTGCTGTGAGTATTAAACTAAGTTCTCTTTCACTTATTGCTCTTAAACGGTCAAATACACAAGGTTATGTAAAAAAAAAAAGCACAAAGTTCACAAACGAAGTCAGTTATGTCTGTGAATGTAAACAGGAAGAAATTGCATGTGGGTATTAGATCTGTGTATTAAAGCGTGAAAGCAGCATAATATACAGTACCTACTGTTAAATATGCTGTCAATATGAATTAATAAAAGAAAAACAGAAAATAACTCACTGCTCTTGATTGAATAACTTTAGTAGCGTTAATAAGAATACATTTCTTGAATGCTGCTGTTCAATGCTCTGGCGAGGAGATAAACATGGCGAACTGTGTACATCTCACTCAGGACGGGGTCTATGCTAATAGGACAGAGTCCGTCAGCAATCATGGGCGGGGCCTAAGCAATGTGACATTAGATTGCTAGAATCTGCGCCACCTGATTTTTGTACGCGTAGAAAACAAACTAAAAAGACACAACAACAACAACAAAATACCAGAGACTGCAACAACAAACGAGTGCTTGTGTGAGGGGGTTATGAAATAACCGCAACTTTAGTTTAAAAGGATACAAACATGACTATATCGGTCATAACTTCTGGATAAAAATAGTGCAGACACTGGACAAAGATCAAAAGTGCCTATGTCGACCGCCTGCGTCCATGCACGCTATCAAATGGAGTATATAACTGTCTTATTTCACTGGCTCCGTAATCCAGAGGCTCTTAGAACTTCATGGGAGTATGTATGTATGTGTGTGCGTGTAATGTATATGTATATAATAGAAATCTTTTGTAACATTATAAATGTTTGAATTTTTTAATTTCTTTTTAAAAAATCTTACTGATGTATAAGAAGTATTGCATCATTATCTTAGCCTTGGCAACATGCTAACAACAAACTGTATTTGAATAAATTGAGCATTGACTATCATGAAAATCTCATTGAGGCTGTGTGGAGTAGATGACAAAGCAATAGGTTTTGAAAATGAGCTACAATATCATGTCTTACATGGATCGCTCAAGCTATTCTGTATTATATGTTGTGTTTCTTTTTTCCTTATGTGTGCACTCTGCGTGACTATATTTGAATGTGTGATGGATAGGTCAGTGTCTCTCTCTCTGTATCACAGAGAAAATGTTTAACACAGTGTTCTTGACTCAGCTATTGTCTGATTCATGCAGGTTCATAAATTCCCAGACAGCTAGAACCCACCATCAAGTCAAATTCTATCCCTAGATAAGGCTTAAGTCCCTACTTCAGATTTGTTTGGTCCATTTTTATAATCCAAGAGCAACAGCCACTTTGATCATATGATAATTTGGATAATTCGATAATTCATGACTGTTGTGGAAACTGTATGAGATGTGCACCAAAGTTTAATACTTCAATACAGATTGTTGTCTAAGCTTAAATATGAGCCGTAGCAAGCATTTTGGAAGCACCACTAAAAATATTAGCATTGTCATCATTAGAGCCCATAATATCATTTTGACTTCAGAGTAATGGCTCATTCAGTCTGTCATGTTTGTGTTTGGTTTCACAGGTCCTAGTCTTCTACCATCATCCATCTGCTGAGGGCTGCCCTGTGATGTGGCCTGGTAGTAAAATTCCTGCTCCCTGGGCCAATACCACAGACACCACCAAGCTCATTCAGTTCCTGGAGACCACGCTGGGTGAACGAGCCAAGTACGGCAGCTTTCATGTATCTCAGGCCATTTTAACCCCACGTGTCAAGACCATTGCCAGAGGCCTGGTACGGGGGCTAAGAAACTACCTGGTAGAGAAGTGAGTATTTAGGTGGAAGCTAAAATACTAAGGGTGTCTTCACACCTTTTTGGGCTGGACCAAGAAGAAAATAATACATTTACCCCTGGTTTTACAGACCAGGCTTAAGCTTAGTCCCAGACTAAAATGCATGTTTGAGCTGAAAGCAACTTGCGCTGACATATTTTAAAATAAGTCACTGCCATTGTTTTGTCTCAAGATGCACACCAATGTTTTTCAAAAGGCACATTTATAAAAGCTACTTAAATTCCCTAATTGAATTAAGGCCTAATTCTGGCTTAATCTAAGGCCTGTCTGTGAAACCAGGCCTTAGTCCTGGTTTGCTTATCGTTCACACTGTCATTTTTAAGACCGAACCTAGAGATTAAAAAAATAAATTTTGTGAGAACTTAACAAACATCCAAAACAATGCTGTGTTTTGGGCTAAATGTGCTCATTGTATGTGCATACATATGATGTTTTTTTGACCAGCTGAGAACTTGTGAAGTTTATAAAATGTGTAAAGCAGTCGAAACAACGCCAGGAATTCCTCCATTGCATACAAATGAAGATCTGCTCATCAGGCAAACCACATTTTTCAGCGCTGTCTGTCCGCTTTGGTGCACACCAGTGTTTTGATGGCAATGTTCACACTTAATAAAATGAACCGCACTAACGGAGCAATCGCACCAGGGGTCGTTTTAATCAAACCAAACCTGCCTAGTGTGAACTAGCCTAAAATAACTAAAACTAAATAAACTAAAACTTAACAAAACCTATATATTTAAAACATATTTAAAAATAAAATGACAAAGCACACAACATTAAAATGATTAAAACCTTAACATTGCAATTTTTTTAAATTAACAAAAATTGCAATGCTATATCAATGACACACACACACACACACACACACACACACACACACACACACACACATCTATATCTACCTTCCTAATATTGTGCTGGTCCCCCTTTTGCTGCCAAAACAGCCCTGACCCGTCGAGGCATGGACAGCCACCTTCTTCCATTGCTCTGTGGTCCAGTTCTGATGCTCATGTGCCCACTGTTGGCGCTTTCGGCAGTGGACAGGGGTCAGCATGGGCACCCTGACTGGTCTGCATCTATGCAGCCCCATACACAACAAACTGCGATGCACTGTGTATTCTGACACCTTTCTATGAGAATCAGCATTAACTTCTTGAGCAATCTGAGCTACAGTAGCTCGTCTGTTTGATCAGAACACACAGGCCAGCCTTCATTCCCCACGTGCATCAATGAGCCTTGGCCGCCCATGACCCTGTCGCTGGTTCACCACTGTTCCTTCCTTGGACCACTCTTGATAGATACTGACCACTACAGACTGGGAACACCCCACAAGAGCTGCAGTTTTGGAGATGCTCTGACCCAGTCGTCTAGCCATCACAAATTTGGCCCTTGTCAAACTCGCTCAAATCCTTACGCTTGCCCATTTTTCCTGCTTCTAACACATCAACTCTGAGGACAAAATGTTCACTTGCTGCCTAATATATCCCACCCACTAACAGGTGCCTTAATCACTTCACCTGTCATAATGTTATGCCGTGTGTGTGTGTGTGTGTGTGTGTGTGTGTGTGTGTGTTGGAATAACTTTAAAATCATCCACTAGGTGGCAGCCCCACATTTTATAAGTGTCAGGTACAGAGTGAGGAACCATTGTTGAGCAAAAACGTAATGTCATCATCACATTGAGGGGGTCCGCTAAGGTCCCAGCCTACTCATTGGACTATATTGGAAAAAAATTCCTAGGCCCCTTGAAATGTAGTGCTGCATATTATGTGCAGTACATCTAGTATAAAATCGACATATTGTATGCTGTTTTTAACATAAGCCACATGAACTTAGGCTGTCATGTCAACTAATATATTGACACAAATACTGGCCGACGAAGTATGGAGCCTCGTGCTGTGTCTTAGCGGACATCCTAGTGAGACAGCCGTCTCGGAGGAAGCTGTTTAATTCTGCCTGAGTGTGGATGTTGGATTGTTTATTATTCCAGGAAAAACAGTCTGAGCTTCCCATTTCCTGGTTTTGTCCTGGCTGCTGTTGTAAATGACTGTGGTGCTTGGGAAGTTTATTTCTAGTCGGAGCTGACTCGGCTGACCTGAAGTAGAACTAACTCTGTTTGCTAATTCTATTTCAACAGCTCCTTGTAGACGAGTCAGGTGTGGTTTTGTTGTGTATTTCTGCAAATCTATACATACAACCTCAAAAGTGTGTGTGTTTTTCTCTAATACTCACCAAGGCTGCATTTTGTTTGATCAAAAATACAGTACAAATTATATTGTGAACTATTTTTATAATTTAAAATGTCTGTTTTCTATTGTAATATACACTAAATAAATACATTTAACTGAACTGAATAAACAATTGAAGGTTTATAGATGTTTTTGTTTAGTTTTTTACTTAAATGACTCATATACTGAGTATACACTCACCTAAAGGATTATTAGGAACACCTGTTAAATTTCTCATTAATGCAATTATCTAATCAACCAATCACATGGCAGTTGCTTCAATGCGTTTAGGGGTGTGGTCCTGGTCAAGACAATCTCCTGAACTCCAAACTGAATGTCAGAATGGGAAAAAAGGGTGATTTAAGCAATTTTGAGCGTGGCATGGTTGTTGGTGCCAGACGGGCTGGTCTGAGTATTTCACAATCTGCTCAGTTACTGGGATTTTCACGCACAACCATTTCTAGGGTTTACAAAGAATGGTGTGAAAAGGGAAAAACATCCAGTATGCGGCAGTCCTGTGGGCGAAAATGCCTTGTTGATGCTAGAGGTCAGAGGAGAATGGGCCGACTGATTCAAGCTGATAGAAGAGCAACTTTGACTGAAATAACCACTCGTTACAACCGAGGTATGCAGCAAAGCATTTGTGAAGCCACAACATGCACAACTTTGAGGCGGATGGGCTACAACAGCAGAAGACCCCACCGGGTACCACTCATCTCCACTACAAATACGAAAAAGAGGCTACAATTTGCAGGAGCTCACCAAAATTGGACAGTTGAAGACTGGAAAAATGTTGCCTGGTCTGATGAGTCTCGATTTCTGTTGAGACATAAAGATGGTAAAGTGAATTTGGCGTAAACAGAATGAGAACATGGATCCATCATGCCTTGTTACCACTGTGCAGGCTGGTGGTGGTGGTGTAATGGTGTGGGGGATGTTTTCTTGGCACACTTTAGGCCCCCTAGTGCCAATTGGGCATCGTTTAAATGCCATGGCCTACCCGAGCATTGTTTCTGACCATGTCCATCCCTTTATGACCACCATGTACCCATTCTCTGATAGCTACTTCCAGCAGGATAATGCACCATGTCATAAAGCTCGAATCATTTCAAATTGGTTTCTTGAACATGACAATGAGTTCACTGTACTAAAATGGCCCCCCACAGTCACCAGATCTCAACCCAATAGAGCATCTTTGGGATGTGGTGGAATGGGAGCTTCGTGCCCTGGATGTGCATCCCACAAATCTCCATCAACTGCAAGATGCTATCCTATCAATATGGGCCAACATTTCTAAAGAATGCTTTCAGCACCTTGTTGAATCAATGCCACGTAGAATTAAGGCAGTTCTGAAGGCGAAAGGGGGTCAAACACAGTATTAGTATGGTGTTCCTAATAATCCTTTAGGTGAGTGTATTTTCAAATGTAATTTGATGTACAGTGTACAATGTACAGTGATGCAAAGCTGAATTTTCAGCATCATTACTCTTCAGTGTCACATGATCCTTCAGAAATCATAATATGCTGATTTGCTGCTCAAGAAATATTTTATTACTATCAATGTTGAAAAAGTTGTGCTACTTTGTGGAAACTATAGACATTTTCTTTTTTTTCAGGATTCTTTGATGAATATAAAGTTCAAAAGAACAGCATTTATTTGAAAGAGAAATATGTTGTAACATTAAAAATGTCTTCATTGTAAATTTTTTTTTCATCAATTAAATGCATTCTTACTGATACCAAACTTTTGAAAGGTATAGTGTACATACTGTTTTCAGCCTATTATTAAAGAGATAATAAGAGTAGAAAATGAGTGTAAATGCTGGCTTAATTTATGCATGTGCACCATAAATCGGCATGTTATTAAAATATGCACTATTCAATGCATCCTACGTCTGTTACACTTCTGTTGTTTCTGTCACAGGAACCTTCCAACCATAATGACATGGGTGGAGGCACAAAAGCCAGGCATAGATGGGGTCAATATCATCACTTCAGACTTCGTAGAACTTGTGGACTTCGCAAGCACTGTCATTAGATTAAATAACCTCCTCCTTCAAGATCGGTCAGGCACATGACCTTTTCTTTGACCACCGCAAAGACTAAAGTTGTGCCGACCACGAAGAACTGGGATCACATGGAGGTTACTGGTCACTTGACGGATACCATATAAGCTCTGAACTGGCCATTTTTCATATCTCATTCAACAGCTTTAAGTGCCATAGTATGATCATTTCACTGATAGTTTTTTTCTCTTTTAATAGCACTTGTTCACATACTTTATGCATTGAAAAAAACAAAACAAAAACATTGTGTGTAATTATGATTAATTATAATGTTTTAGAACGCATCTTAATAAATATTAAATGTTTAATAAATATTAAATGTCATATAAAAATATATATTAATGCAAAAATATATGTTGTATATATGACCCACAGTTTCTGGTCTTCATTTGCATTTTCCTCAGGGAAGATGTGGACAATGATCATGACAGGAACCTCTTTTCTTTTACAGCTGACGAAGGACAAAAATAAATAGTTTTCCTGTTTTCTGATGCCTTGATTTTCTCCGAAATGTAGCACTATAACAACTATGGCCATGATGGATAATAATTTATAATTTAATAAATATATCAATGTTTTGTTTTTGTTTTTTTTTCATTAAAGTTAAGAAAATATGGCATTTTTACCAATAAATAGATTCTGTAAATTACAAAAAATTATTTATAATTTGCCTTAATTTTGCACTATAAATACTGCCATGATGGATAATTATCATTTTTTTTTCTTTTCATTAAAGTTTTAAGTAAAACTTGGGTGTTGTGTTGGGTACCCATAGACAAATTCGTATTGATATAAAAATGTATTTACAAACCCGATTCCAAAAAAGTTGGGACACTGTACAAATTGTGAATAAAAAGGAATGCAATAATTTACAAATATTTTATATATATATAATTTATATAATTATATAATAATTTACTTATATTTTATTCACAATAGAATATAGTAACATATCAAATGTTGAAAGTGAGACATTTTGAAATGCCATGCCAAATATTGGCTCATTTTGGATTTCATGAGAGCTACACATTCCAAAAAAGTAGGGACAGGTAGCAATAAGAGTCCGGAAAAGTTAAATGTACATATAAGGAACAGCTGGAGGACCAATTTGCAACTTATTAGGTCAATTGGCAACATGATGGGTATAAAAAGAGCCTCTCAGAGTGGCAGTGTCTCTCAGAAGTCAGTGGCTCACCAATTCCCCCAATGCTGCGGCCAAAAATAGTGGAGCAATATCAGAAAGGAGTGTCTCAGAGAAAAACTGCAAAGAGTTTGAAGATCATCTACAGTGCATAATATCATCCAAAGATTCAGAGAATCTGGAACAATCTCTGTGCGCGTATGGTCAAGGCGGAAAACCATACTGGATGCCCGTGATCTTCAGGGCCCTTAGACGGCACTGCATCACATACAGGAATGCTACTGTAATGGAAATCACAACATGGGCTCAGGAATACTTCCAGAAAACATTGTCGGTGAACACAATCCACCGTGCCATTCGCCGTTGCCGCTAAAACTCTATAGGTCAAAAAGAAGCCATATCTAAACATGATCCAGAAGCGCAGGCGTTTTCTCTGGGCCAAGGCTCATTTAAAATGGACTGTGACAAAGTGGAAAACTGTTCTGTGGTCAGACCAATCAAAATTTTAAGTTCTTTTTGGAGAACTGGGACACCATGTCATCCGGACTAAAGAGGACAAGGACAACCCAAGTTGTCATCAGCGCTCAGTTCAGAAGCCTGCATCTCTGATGGGATGGGGTTGCATGAGTGCGTGTGGCACGGGCAGCTTACACATCTGGAAAGGCACCATCAATGCTGAAAGGTATATCCAAGTTCTAGAACAACATATGCTCCCATCCAGACGTCGTCTCTTTCAGGGAAGACCTTGCATTTTCCAACATGACAATGCCAGACCACATACTGCATCAATTACAACATCATGGCTGTGTAGAAGAAGGATCCGGGTACTGAAATGGCCAGCCTGCAGTCCAGATCTTTCACCCATAGAAAACATTTGGCGCATCATAAAGAGGAAGATGCGATGAAGAAGACCTAAGACAGTTGAGCAACTAGAAGCCTGTATTAGACAAGAATGGGACAACATTCTTATTCCTAAACTTGAGCAACTTGTCTCCTCAGTCCCCAGACGTTTGCAGACTGTTATAAAAAGAAGAGGGGATGCCACACAGTGGGAAACATGGCCTTGTCCCAACTTTTTTGAGATGTGTTGATGCCATGAAATTTAAAATCAACTTATTTTTCCCTTAAAATGATACATTTTCTCAGTTTAAACATTTGATATGTCATCTATGTTGTATTCTGAATAAAATATTGAAATTTGAAATTTCCACATCATTGCATTCTGTTTTTATTCACAATTTGTACAGCGTCCCAACTTTTATGGAATCGGGTTTGTACAATTTAAATAAAAAAAATTAAAAATCCATTGTATAAATATAAACATATTTTTATTTTAGTGTGAAATATGACACAAACATGACAGCCATTTTGAGATTTCAGTTTATTTTTTGCTCTTCGGTATTTACAAAACTGTTCTTACCAGTATTCACAGAAATGATGTGACTGGCTCCACATAAAGCACCCTGCAAAAGGTTCTTCCACACCTGCAGTTCCCTGTGATCATGTCCACATTCCAGTGACTGTTTTCTGTGGACTCTGGGATGGGAAAGCCATCAGATAATGATCAGGACCATGTGAACGAGTCCACACAGAGCATTTGAATCCAATGAAGGAACAATTATGTGCTCAAAGCATGGAGGTATTTAGGAAGAGAGAAAGAAAGCGGAGACAGATCTAATCAGCACAGCTGCTCTCTTTCTCTTTGGCTTTAAAATCACAGTTTTTGTTTGTCGCTGTTATCGCAAAGGGAATGTTTCCCCTTGGTTTTTCAGTTTGGATATTCATAATGAATTTTAAATGAGAAATGCAGTACATTTTTGAGTCCAAACATCTGAGACTATACTAGTGCAAATACTTCTATGCAGTTTTTTTCAATACAGATTATACTATTAGCATAACAATCTGAGTGAAGATTTACACTGAATGTCTCTGAACTGAAATAACACATAAGTATGTGTAAAATTTGATGATCATGTTCTCCAGCATGATTTGAGATGCCCCACAGAGCAAGAACATCTGACAGTCTGTACAAAGAATGTCACATGATCAATTTCATAAATTCGCTAGTTTGATTAGTAACCTATAGTGCAGAATGTTCACACTCTTAAAAACAAAGGTTCTTTATTGGCATCTTTGGTTCCATGAAGAACATTTAACATCCATGGAACCTTTCCATTCCACAAAAGGTTCTTTACAGTGGGAAAAGTTTTTTTTTTTTTTTTTTTAGATTATTAAAATTATTTTCAAACTAAGAAAGAACTGTTTACTGAAAGATCTTTGAGGAACCAAAATGGTTCTTCTATGGCATCATGGTGAAACCAAGGGGGTAATCCAGCACCCGGAAAGTGTACCTTCCATAGGGGCAGCCACTGCTAACCAAGCCATCACCTGCTTTTAGCATTCCATTGACTCCCATTCATTTTGTCGTCACTTTACTCCATTTGTCCATTGTTTATTTCTAAAGAAACACGACAATGTGTAAAAGGCTCCATTACCTTGTATCTTACACTATCGCCCCGTAGAAGCCGTTTTTGTAAAAATAGGCTAACGATTGCGTCATAACCACGCAACTCTCCGACGCACAGTAGAGAAATTACCGTATAGACCCGTATAGACAGGAGGAGAAGCTCGCAGGGAATCTTTTACCGTCCATGAGGCAATCGGGGGGACGTGGAGGCATAAAGTCCAATAAAGTCAAGGGAGAAGCATGGGGAGAAGCCCATAGAGAGCCAAAATCTCTGCAAGATTCGGTGATTCAGATTTCACTTTGCATAACTACTAGAAGACTTACAACTGTCAGACAGGTTGCTCACGTCACATCTACATCGTCAAGCTCAGTCTGAGGCTGCGCAGTACGCTCAGCCATCAGGAAGTGAGTGCTTCTAATTGACTTCACTTCTCTCCGTTGAAGTCTATGGGGTCGTTGTATCCATTTCTTTTACTGTCTATGGGTGAAACACCCCTTTTAGAAGCTTTATTTGTAAGAATGGACTTTGTTTTAAATGTTCCAAAATCATACTTTATTTGATTTCCATGTCTAAATTAGATTTTGAATACCTGAATTTTAGTGGCCAGACCGTTGAACCTTTCTATATCAATGATTTGATATGTAATTCCAAGCCTTAAAAAACATCTTGCCAAAATGTTGAAGAGCTCAAGACATGGTGACCTGGCCTGCTGCATTTTTAAACCATGACATTCTTTGTTCTTTTCATGAAAGTGTGCACCAGTGCTCTTTTTAAGACCTTGACAAACAAAATTCCTTCTCTCCATCCTCTCTTTCACACTCTGGGCTCTCCTTTTCTTCACTCCCACTTTATTTCATTCCAGATCATGAAAGAATGTCAGGGGTTGTTTTTTTTTCATGTCGGCAGCAATGCGGTAACCTAACTAAAGGGACACTAACTACAGTGCAATTACACGCCGCTGTGGCCTTGTGGGTAACGACTGCTACGGTGGACATGCTGCAATGTTTTCTAACTCACTTAACGTTTGTGGCTTCTTCCTTTTAGTTTGATGGTTCTGCTGGGTTCTCTTGGGCTCCAGGGTGAAGGGAGGCTGTATGGGCAACACTGGCCATCTGTGAACTGACCAAAAGTCATCCAGTTTTCCATTCTCTGTTTATCCAGCTCATTTGGGGACTGTAAAGAGTAATAATGAAGGATTGTTTGATGGAGTTTTAGGAAAATATACATGCCTAGAGCAGGTTCCAAGAACTTTTTCTGCATCTGCAATTGTATAAAACAAAGCTATTATTCATTGCAGACAACCTTCACATGGAGAGCTTGCTTATTTATTTACTAAAAGGCATTCGTCTCGTTTCTGAGATAAGAAAACCGTGGATGAGCGCGCACTGGAGTGTCCTGTTTACAAAAGAATTCAGCCACATGTGACCTCTAATCACACACTGGATGTAGGGTGTGAGCGGCGGTGGGTGAGAATTCATGACACACATTGTAGACTCTGTATGTTAATTAAAAAAATAGTTTCTCAGTGGATATTTTGAGTCGACAGCTGTAATTAACTCTTGGATAACTGTGAGTGGAGGAAGCGGGTTGATTTTATCATTGTTTATATCTTATTTGATTGTCTGTTTTTATTTGTATAATCAGAATTAGAGAATTGGTTCACCTTTGCCAAGATGCGCTACATGAAAGTGTGTGTGTGCGTGTGTGTGTGTGTGTGTGTGTGTGTGTGTGTGTGTGTGTTCTTGTATATATGGTTTATGAGCATGTGTAATAATGTGTATTACAATGTAAACATGGTTTACTAAACGTTTTTTTTTTTTTTTAATGCAGAAAGTTTTCTGCACTGTCAGAAAAAAAGGTACATTGCTGTCACCGGGCGGTACCTAAGGTACAAAACCGAAAAAGGTACTAATATGTACCTTTAAGGTACTAATACACACTGTTAAAGTACTGATATATACCTTTTTAAGGTACTAATATGTGCCATTTAGGGGTGAGTAAGGTACAAAAATGTACCTTTTCACTTTTGTACCTTAGGGTACCGCCCCAGTGACAGCACTGTACCTTTTTTTCTGAGAGTGTGTGATGGTTTAGGGGTAGGGGAATATAATATACCATTACTTCTATAGAGAGTCCCCGTAAACAACATATTCATGTGTGTGTAGTTAGCAGCCTACTGAATCATGGTCAGAGTGCAGGTGTTGGGGTTAGTAGCGAGTGCTAAAGCCACAATATGTATTTTTTTGCCATTAGAGGTTGCTTATTCAAAACAAAGGCATAGCTTGATGATGCCTTGATTTCATGTTTTATGATGCTGCAGATGACCGCTTCCGCTTTCTCCGGTCACGCGTATGTGGGGCGCATCGCTGTTTTATCAGATACATTATTTGAGTGTGTTGAAAATTATGTTATAATGCTTCTCTGTGCGTTCCCTCGGCGGCTACTATGAGACACTTGTTACACACTGCAATAAGCTAAATCGATATTAGGCATGGTAAAACATGGTACTCATGGTAAATCAAGAAAACAAGATTTAAACAATGAGAGTAACTGTGTTGAGCTATATAACAGTGATTAGTTTTCTGTCAATGAATGTATCCAACAGTTGCTCACCTGTCTAATAAAATACAAGGCCTGGTTTCACAGACAAGGCTTAAGCTAGTCCGAGACTAAAATGCATGTTTGAGCTGTTTTAACTGAAAGCAACTTACACTGAGATATCTTAAAATATGTCAGTGCCATTGTTTTGTCACAAGATGCTTTTTCTAGTGCACGTTTATAAAAGTTACTTAAATGTCCTAATTGAACTAAGGCCTAATCCTAGCTTAGTTTAAGCCCTGTCTGTGAAACCGGACCGTAATATATTAAAGCGTCTTTGGTGTTTCCATGGTTTCTACAAAATAAAACCGGAAACCGAGGGTAATGCGGGCATGATGTCATAGGCGACACACGCCATGTCTCAATCAGCTCCCTAGTCCAGTAGTCAGGGCACTGATCAGGATATAAGTCAATGGGCTGACTCCCTGATCAGTGCCCTGACTACTGAACTAGGGAGCTGATTGAGACACACCCATGGACACGGTCCGTATCCTAGGGTCCGTTCTTCATACGCTGCTAACTCAGTTAGCTGTGTTTGATTGTTGATGATTTGGCATGATCTTGGATTGTTTGGTTCTTCGAAGCTCATCCTAGACATGCTGTCATAGCAACAGGTCCGTAAACTTAAACCTGCTCGGGAGCAGGCTTATTTTATGTAAACAGGATTAGATTGCATCTTGAGGTGATGGTTAAAATCTGTCCCAGCCACTGCTACTTTATTACAAGAGTTCCTTACTGAACCAGGGGCAATAATAATAATTTAAATGGGGGGGTGATATATTTTAATCCAAAAATCTTACATATTGTGCCTTTAACGTATTAATAAATTAAACATGACATGAAAGTGTATACATTTCTGTTAAGAACATTCTATCGATAATCTGATTAATTTCAAACTGTTGCTTTGTAATGGCAGGTGAACGTTTTATCCCTTGTGTCAACAAACTGTCCGGCTGAACTGCACGCGCCGGGGGCTCCAATGCGCACGCGCACATCAGCGTACGGCTCTGTTCCAGCTGTTGCGCATTCCACAGCAAAGCGGAGTCGCCGCTGGCTAAGAGCGACAGGACAGCGCCTTTAAGTCACCAAAGAGCCACAGGACTTGTTTGATTTCTTTGGAAATTAATTCTTTGGATCAGATTGTTTCACTTGTTATCAATAACTTTCGGCGGAGATTTGGAGTTTTCAAAGAAGGGGAAATATTGAATAGGCTATCTTTTCTGGTTGTCATTTGGAAGCGCGCAGGATATTTGGGGCTGCGCACCTTCAGTCTTTGGAGTTGCCATTCAAGATGACAGACATCGTTTCGGCAATGGTGAGACTTTTTATCATTTACACAAACCTTATAGAAGCTGACATTTAATTATTTATTTTAAGTTGAATTACTCCAAATAAGCGCACACTGTCTGTCTATAGTTATCAGGGTGATCATTTAGGGACATTTACTTATGAGAAGATGAAACTTCTTTAAGTCTATAATATCCATCTCTGTAAACATGATTGTTGAATGTTTGCTGTTATTGCAGTGACGTCGAATGAAATCATCTGTCTCGGTAATGACAAAAACTATACACTGTATATATATATATATATATATATATATATATATATATATATATATATATATATATATATATATATATATATACCAATATATAAAATTGCTGAATCAACTATAGGCTAAAACAATAATTTATACCAGCAAAATATTTTTTTGTGTTAAATCAAGCTAAACAATTGCAAGTTTTACATTGCATTTTCATATCATGAATGTAAAAAAAGTCTCTCTGCTGTCCTGATGTGTTCCCTTATGATCTATTCTATCACTTTCACTTCCACCATAAACCTTAAAAAAAAACATAATGGCTTGGTGTGATGTAATGACAGCAGTATTGTGAGTCAGTCTTCTCTATAAAAAGTATACTGTACATGTATCAAATTACTTTAAATTGTTATTTTCTTTTAAGTGTCCCTAACTTAATCACTCAGTACCTGTTTGCTTGCCTAAAGGTTAAATAAACTACTAAATATGACTGATAATGTTTATTTTGGCCAGTCTCTATTTAACTTAATCTATGATTGACTCTTGGCACAAGCCATTGGCATGTGTTTTGTCTGTTGAATTCATCATGGGCACTGAATCATGACTCTGAACTGAGAGATTCGCATCATATAAACATTAAACACCAGAGACAATGATAGCCCACTTTTGAGACAACCTGAAGAAAGAAAAAAAAGAGGGAAAACAGGGAAAGAACTGACTGTGACCAAAAAAATAAATACATTTAACTGAACTGAATAAACAATTGAAGGTTTATAGATGTTTTTGTTTTGTTTTTTACTTAAATGACTCATATACTGAGTATACACTCACCTAAAGGATTATTAGGAACACCTGTTCAATTTCTCATTAATGCAATTATCTAATCAACCAATCACATGGCAGTTGCTTCAATGCATTTAGGGGTGTGGTCCTGGTCAAGACAATCTCCTGAACTCCAAACTAATGTCAGAATGGGAAAGAAAGGTGATTTAAGCAATTTTGAGCATGGCATGGTTGTTGGTGCCAGACGGGCCGGTCTGAGTATTTCACAGTCTGCTCAGTTACTGGGATTTTCACGCACAACCATTTCTAGGGTTTACAAAGAATGGTGTGAAAAGGGAAAACATCCAGTATGCGGCAGTCCTGTGGGGCGAAAATGCCTTGTTGATGCTAGAGGTCAGAGGAGAATGGGCCGACTGATTCAAGCTGATAGAAGAGCAACTTTGACTGAAATAACCACTCATTACAACCGAGGTATGCAGCAAAGCATTTGTGAAGCCACAACACGCACAACCTTGAGGCGGATGGGCTACAACAGCAGAAGACCCACCGGGTACCACTCATCTCCACTACAAATAGGAAAAAGAGGCTACAATTTGCACAAGCTCACCAAAATTGGACAGTTGAAGACTGGAAAAATGTTGCCTGGTCTGATGAGTCTCGATTTCTGTTGAGACATTCAGATGGTAGAGTCAGAATTTGGTGTAAACAGAATGAGAACATGGATCCATCATGCCTTGTTACCACTGTGCAGGCTGGTGGTGGTGGTGTAATGGTGTGGGGGATGTTTTCTTGGCACACTTTAGGCCCCTTAGTGCCAATTGGGCATTGTTTAAATGCCACGGCCTACCTGAGCATTGTTTCTGACCATGTCCATCCCTTTATGACCACCATGTACCCATTCTCTGATGGCTACTTCCAGCAGGATAATGCACCATGTCACAAAGCTTGAATCGTTTCTTGAACATGACAATGAGTTCACTGTACTAAAATGGCCCCCACAGTCACCAGATCTCAACCCAATAGAGCATCTTTGGGATGTGGTGGAACGGGAGCTTCGTGCCCTGGATGTGCATACCACAAATCTCCATCAACTGCAAGATGCTATCCTATCAATATGGGCCAACATTTCTAAAGAATGCTTTCCGCACCTTGTTGAATCAATGGCACGTAGAATTAAGGCAGTTCTGAAGGCGAAAGGGGGTCAAACACAGTATTAGTATGGTGTTCCTAATAATCCTTTAGGTGAGTGTATGACACTACAATAGCGTTAGAACCCTCAAACCAGATGTTATGGTTGTAAAAACATGGTCTATGACACTCAGCATACAATTGTTTTGAGTTACATGCAAGAGCAGCAATCATTCCATGAGTCACTGCGAGAGGATGAAAAGATTTAAACATGCAGACAGACACAGAGAATGATGCTATAAGTGAACCAGATGCTATGGTTGTGAAAACATTGGACCTGTCACTCAACACTTTAACAGTTGGCTCAGGTGTGTTACCCGGTCATCCAGCTGACTCACAGAGCTCTCACTGGTGGACAGGTGTGAAATCATTGTTGAGTGTATAGTGCAGATCTTACAAAGACTGTAATTGCATGTGCTGAGTGATGATTCTGTCAATCAGTTGCGACAAGGAGAAAAAAAACTGCATGAGCTCTGCTTGCATGCAGTCAAAAAGACCTCAGAGTCAGGTGAATCACTATGAACCATACTCTTGATTGCAAAACAAGGTTCACACAATGCCATAGAAGAACCACTTTGGGTCCCTCAAAAACCTTTCTGAACAATTCTTAAAATATAATTTCTTTGAAGAGAGTTTTAATAATCAAAAGAACCTTTTTCACAGTGAATGTCTGTATAATGTCCCATGGATGCTACAGGTTCTTTTGAAACCATAGATTTTTAAGTTTCGAATTGTTATACTTTATTTACTTCATCTGAATGGTACTATGAACACAGAAAAATTTGGACAAGATGTCTAAACACATATCCAAATGCAAAACCTATTAAAAGTAAGTAATAATGTCTGAAAATACTCTAGGAATGCAACTAGGAATACACAGCCCTGTACATTTTATTTAGGGTACACTGTGTAAACCTAACTCAAAAAAGGTATCAGGACAGCGCCTTTAAGTCACCAAAGAGCCACAGGACATGTTTGATTTCTTGGGAAATTAATTATTTGGATCAGATTGTTTCGCGTGTTATCAATAACTTTCGGCAGAATTTTCGGCATTTGGAATTTTCAAAGAAGGGGAAATATTGAATAGGCTTTTTTTTCTGTCTGTCATCAGTTACATAAAAATGTTGAGTTATGATGTTCCCAATTTTAAGTAAGCATAACTATCAGGTTTTGAGTTTGAAGTACTCATGCAAGTTAATTGCTCTAACTTGAAGTACTGAGTTAGCTAACTCATACATTTTGATAGTAATTAACATAAAATATTTAGTTAATTAACTTTTTTATTTCGAGTTGCAAATTAAATGAGTTATTTACTTCACTGCAAACCCTAAGTTGTCAGAACTGAATTAAAGGCCCCTGAAATCAAAATTGAAGTTTTTTAGCTTTTAATATGACTATGTTAGCCTTAAGGTTATGAATAAGCTGGTGTGTTCCAAAACAATGACAAAATTCGCATTTAGGAGATATAAGCATTCAAAACTTACAGTCTCTCACTTCCATTAAAATGGATCACAGATTTTGATGACATCATTGCAGACTTCATCTTCTCATCACATCTTGTGTCCAATCAAATGCTCTCTAGAATCTGAAGCGTCCCGCCCCCTACACTATAAATAGATGCTGAAGCTGCGGTTGAAATCGGTCAGCTGTTCACATATTTACTGTTTTCTACATGGTGTATGGCACATAGCGCACTATATATGCAATAGGAAATGATTCAGACAGTGTAATTATGCTTTCAGTTGAGGCGAATGAAGTCTGGTTTCACATTAGTTTCACGCACACCACCGCAGCATACACACATAGTCGAGACAAGAAAGCGCAGCGCAAATCATATGTGCGAGTCGGCGCAGACAACAAAACTTATCGGACACATTTAAATTCTGCACAGAGTGTAGACCGCTATTGGCTGTTTTAAAAAGGGGGAGGAGCTGCTAACAGTTGGAGCCATTTCAGGGCAAATTACATCAACACATTGAATACTGCTGCGCGTTTCAAGGCACTTCAGTGGGCCTTTAAAGGAAATGAGTTCATCATACAAATTAAACAGTTCAGTTTAAAATATGTCAGTGCTGTGCACTCAAAAGAAAAAGAAAGTTCTACTCATAACAGTTAATTTAACTGAACTAATTTGTTTAAGTTTGTCCTACTCAAATTAAGTAGCCTAGCTATTTTGAGCATTAGGGTTTACAGTCTATTTAAATACCATTTTTAACTTAAATCACTGCATGAATTGAAAATAATATGAACCTTTTTTTCCTACTATTTGTATTTTATAGAATAAATGGTGGATAATTTAGTAATCTAACATCAATACATCCCCAGAAAATACAAAATATTAAAGAATAAATATTATTGTAACAAAAATAGAACATTAATTTCACTGTATTCCAATACGTAGAAGCAGCCTATTGAATTATGGTCATAGTGAGTGTTAATGTCATAAAATAAACAGAAAAAACATGCAATCGCACAGTGTAAAGTGACCTATTAAGGTGGCTTTACATGTATAAATCTCTATATATAATGGTAATGTCATCTTCAAAGAAATCTGTGCTTGAGAGGAACTGTTAGAATAATATTACATAAGGTTTTGCAGCCTAATGTGGATTTCCTTTACGGTTCTTATCCCTGCAGCTGTAAAAACATTCCACACTCTTTCATTTGTTAACTTTGGAATTTGGTGCTAATGACTTAAAAGGTCTTAATATGTTTTTTCAGACAATTTTCAAAATCGTGCATTATAATAGTGCAGGCGAATCTTTTATTCAGTTCCTCAAGTCGTTCATTAAAAAACAAAATGTCTGTTAGTCACGTTTGCCCTCTCGCCACAAACTGTTCCAAACTGCTGTCGTAATTACAGTCTTTATAGCTAACTATTGTTATTTTTAAACATAACAGCATTAATGTCACCCTCCTTATGCAACATAATGATTTTCAGTGGCTTGATAGTCAGTGAAAGACTAAAAGGGGAGGAAACTCAGAACAGAGAGTGGTTTGTCTACCTAAAAGATCTTGCATCATTGAGAGTGTCCAGGGGAAGCAAGGGGGCTGCTTCAACCCTTGGTTAATGAGCTGCATGCCATGAAGGGAATCCCATATTAGGCTGAGGTCCAGGCACAATGAGATCATTGTCACATATGACAGACTGGACTAAATAAGCAGCACTGCTTTGTCACCTTTAAGAGATCAGATGAGCTTTCTATGCTGATATTGTTAAAGATGTGAGTGTGTAACCTTTAATTAAAAGATAATGACCCCTGATAAAAAGGTAAGCATGTCATGGCATCTCTTTAACATGACACTATAAATTCAGAGCCAGCACAAAGCCTGCATTCTTGCGGTTTCTTGTATCTAAGGCTATATGAATATATATATATATATATGAACATCCCTTCATTTATTCTCTGCTAAAGTTAAAATCATGACTTTAGACGTTGATTCAGTAAACCCCTCTAATGGATTCAGTGAAGAATCTTCACATTGAATCTAAAAGTGTACTACTACTTTTTGAACAATTAATTAAATGAACAGGAACAAGAGTCATTTGTTCAGGAATCAGACCACTGGTTGCACTGGTTTTCATTCACTAACCGGCTCATTTGTTCATGAATCAGGCTACATTGAACGTAGGGTTGCAAAGTTTCCAGAAACTTTCCAGAATTTTTGGAAACTTTTGGAAATTTACCAGAAATTTTCAGCCCCTTTGCAACCCTAACTGGAGGTAATGTACATATTTAATTCACTAAAATACAGGCTCATAAGAGTCATTTGTTCACGAACAGTTTTTGCGTCCGCAAGACAACCTTTTTGGGTTCTTCTAATGCATCACTGCATAAACCTCCTTTTAGAACCTTTATTTTTAAGAGTACAGTGATGAATGAACTACAAATAATTTCAGACACAGTCTTTTAACATCTTTTTTTTTTTTTTTTTGACAAAGATGTAGCCATTTTATAACTGGACCCCATTGGCATGTGATAATGTAACATGCTAATATTTGAAACTTTTATTAAAGCAATAAGCCTCAAGAAGCCATGTTTTACAGTGAATTTAGAACAGCTAAGGGGCGTTGTTAGGCAAAATGTGGAGAGGAGTGGCTAAAACCCTCTTAGCTATTCTAAATTCACTGTAAACCCCGACTTCACAGGCTTATTGCTTTTATAAAAGGGTTAGTCCATAAAAATAGTTATTTTAATAAGGTAACAGGTGTATGTTTGGAAAGTAAATTTACAACGGCTTCAAACAGCTCAACCAATCAGAATCAAGGACTTGAACTATCCATTTTATAATGTGCTATAATGCCAACAATTTGTAATTTTGAATAGTAGTGCCATAGAGGAACCATTTCGGGTTCCCCAAAGAGCATTTCAGTGAATAGCTCTTAAAGAAGCATTTTTTTCATAGGGTGAAGAACAATTTAGTAATCTGAAGAAACTTTAGTGCAATGGATGTTAAAGGTTCTTCATGGAAGCATTAATGTCAATAAAGAACTTGTAAGAGTGGCAGTATACAGTAAATAGTATTCCATTCTGAACATGTAGCCCCTACAGAGCAAAAAGATGAACTCAGCCATCACAACCAAGATCGTCAAATGCATTTGGAAATGACCTGGAAAGCGACCATGTTTCTGCCAGAGTTCTTGTCAGATCTGATGAGGGAAAGGAATGAAAACAGGGGGAGGTTGACAGACCGTTTCCCTTTTTAAATCTCCCACCCGCCCGCCGAAACGCTAAACTTGTGTGTGGCTGTCACCACCCATCCTGCAGCTCTGGGTGAGACTTTGAAAAAGCGTGATCCCTCTTTGATCGTCCCATGTGCGTTACAGCTGAGCCGATGGAGCCTTCAGGAATGTCCTCCCACATCATGTCTTGTGTAAAGCCAAAGGACTCAAAAAGCCCTTTGTGTCAGATATTGGCCTTGCCTGCTCCATGTTTCTTCATCATAGATCTGACGTCTCAATGGTCTCGTAACACTTCTGTCTTTCTCTCCACGGTCTTATCTTTCATCCCGTGGCTCATAAAACAAATGTTGTTTTCAAATTAACACTCTCCCCCTTTTCCTTCCCCCATTTGATTTCTTTCCTGCATGTTAATAACCCACCACAGTCTTTATGAAAGATCTGGCTTCTTTGCTTGCTGTAGATGCCTGAACATGCCTGAACATTGCAGCTTTTACCTGCATCAAGAGGTCTTGATGATTAAAGGCATAGTCAGGGTCACCTAACAAAGATCAGCCAGTGTGTAAACAGCAAACCTGCCTTTATCGCCCCACAGCTGCCCACATATATAATCCTAAGAGCTGATTGGACGGAGAGGTGCTAGAGAGGAATGTAGCTGGTATTTTCATCCTGGGGTGACATACCTAAGTAGCTCTCAAAAGCAAAACACTGGGACATTCCTGCAGGAACACGCCTGTCTACCTGTCTGGAAAGAAAGTTGAGGAAGGGGTTTATGGTTCATGTGCAGTTGTTGTTGAGCTATAAAGTAGGTCATGTTATTGTCAAGTGCCCCCTTGGGATGTGACCAAATGTGAACTTAGGGTCTTAAAGTTCTTAAAGGACTTGAGTAACTTAAAGTTGACCTTTTTTCAAGAGAATTAACCTTAGCTAATTGCAATTTTATTATCACTTAAAAAAAAACAGATTCTGCAAGGGGTGTGCAAACTTACTAGCAAAACAGTATTGCTAACATAATATGATAAACTGAAATAGTATAGAAGCATGGTTGTAGGTGCAAACTGATTGGACCCTGGCATGTGGATTGGAAATGAGGGTGTTTAAACAGCAGTGACCTCATTCAGGAAGTTAGTTTTGTATCTGAGGAAACAGGAATAGCATGAGGCAGTAATGATCAGATGTTCCTCTGAGGTTGAGTGGGAACGGCACATCAAACAGGGCATGGCAAGAATGGTTTTCATTTCTGAAAAAAAAAAAAAAAAAATCATAATGCAGTCTAGCAGCATTTGGCATCTGTAACCACTTGGTTTGATATTTTGTTTTTAATGCACTGAAATTATTACATTAAGTGTGTCTTAAGTGTCCATATACTTTTTGGGCATCTATAGACATGTGTATGTGTCTGTGTGGGTGAGTAGGGTTAGCTGCAATGTATTGTATGTACTGTACCCCTCTCTATGGTAACTGCAACATTATGGTATCAGAACCAAGGCAAGGGCCATTCCTCACTACATCTCCAGTGGCATGGTATGCCAAACACTCCCAATGACTCGTGGGAAATAGTAGACATGGAACATTCCTCCTTTTTCCTCCCACTCTCTTTTTTGCCCCTGTGGAACTGTTTTCACACACATTCCAACCTATGTTACGTATGGTGGCTGGATTAGAGAGTGTGAGTATGTTCACTCTGATGTTTATGGCCCTCAGGGGCTGTTTGTGAGGGTCTATGTGGTATCTATCTTGTTACTGGAGTGCCATTAAACATAATAGCTTTTTCCATACCTGGATACACTCAGTGGTGTTTAAACTAGGACTGAGAGATAACCAGCAATTGTTTGTTAATAGGCTTCACATTACCTAAACCACCATATTATTTAAGTATAATCCTGTAAACATAGAGAAGTAGTGGATAAACCAAAAATGATAATTGTGTCATTATTTACTCACCTTCATGCTTTTCCAAAGCTGTATTTTATTCTTCCTTCCATAGAATGCAAACAAATTCTAAATTGCTCTTTTCCATATAAGTGAAATTTAAAGGTCATAAGGCACATTTGAGCTCTAAAAAAACGACAAAAAATATTAATAAAAATATATAAATATATGAAGCTACTCATGCACTATATTCCAGGTCTTCTGAATCCACAGAACTGAACTGTCCATATTCACAATCTTTCCTTCCACCAGAACTGTACAATCACATTTATTTCATATTCAGATTTCGCATTGGTTATCACATGGACTACAGAAGGGATTTTTGGGTCAGTTTTTTTAAATTTTTTTAATGAAATTAATACTTGATAACCTACAATAATCTACATACACTACAATTCAAAAGTTTTTTGAAAGAAATTAATAACTTTTATACAGCAGACGCATTCAATAGCTTGAAAGTGACAGTAAAGACATTTTTGTTAAAAATATTTCTATTTCATAAAATGATTGATCTTTCTATTCATTAAAGAATCCTGAAAAAATTTATAATTTTAAACAAAAATATTAAGCATAAACATTAATAATAATAGTTGCTTGAGCATCAAATAGAAAACAGTTATTTTAAATTGTAATATTTTACAATATTCTTCTTTTTTAACTGTATGACAATGTGCATAAGAGACTTCCTTCAAAAAAATCTTACAAAAATCTGGTAGTGTATATAGAATGGTAGTGTATAATTATACCTTTTATGCATATACACTCACCTAAAGGATTATTAGGAACACCATACTAATACTGTGTTTGACCCCCTTTCGCCTTCAGAACTGCCTTAATTCTACGTGGCATTGATTCAACAAGGTGCTGAAAGCATTCTTTAGAAATGTTGGCCCATATTGATAGGATGGCATCTTGCAGTTGATGGAGATTTGTGGGATGCACATCCAGGGCACGAAGCTCCCGTTCCACCACATCCCAAAGATACTCTATTGGGTTGAGATCTGGTGACTGTGGGGGCCATTTTAGTACAGTGAACTCATTGTCATGTTCAAGAAACCAATTTGAAATGATTCGAGCTTTGTGACATGGTGCATTATCCTGCTGGAAGTAGACATCAGAGAATGGGTACATAAAGGGATGGACATGGTCAGAAACAATGCTCAGGTAGGCCGTGGCATTTAAACGATGCCCAATTGGCACTAAGGGGCCTAAAGTGTGCCTAAAGAAAACATCCCCCACACCATTACTCCACCACCACCAGCCTGCACAGTGGTAACAAGGCATGATGGATCCATGTTCTCATTCTGTTTACGCCAAATTCTGACTCTACCATCTGAATGTCTCAACAGAAATCGAGACTCATCAGACCAGGCAACATTTTTCCAGTCTTCAACTGTCCAATTTTGGTGAGCTCGTGCAAATTGTAGCCTCTTTTTCCTATTTGTAGTGGAGATGAGTGGTACCCGGTGGGGTCTTCTGCTGTTGTAGCCCATCCGCCTCAAGGTTGTGCATGTTGTGGCTTCACAAATGCTTTGCTGCATACCTCGGTTGTAACAAGTGGTTATTTCAGTCAAAGTTGCTCTTCTATCAGCTTGAATCAGTCAGCCCGTTCTCCTCTGACCTCTAGCATCAACAAGGCATTTTCACCCACAGGACTGCCGCATACTGGATGTTTTTCCCTTTTCACACCATTCTTTGTAAACCCTAGAAATGGTTGTGCATGAAAATCCCAGTAACTGAGCAGATTGTGAAATACTCAGACCGGCCCGTCTGGCACCAACAACCATGCCACGCTCAAAATTGCTTAAATCATCTTTCTTTCCCATTCTGACATTCAGTTTGGAGTTCAGGAGATTGTCTTGACCAGGACCACGCCCCTAAATGCATTGAAGCAACTGCCATGTGATTGGTTGATTAGATAATTGCATTAATGAGAAATTGAACAGGTGTTCCTAATAATCCTTTAGGTGAGTGTATAGCTTGACAGTGTCTGCATTTTACTTTTATTGTATGGAAAAGTGTAGTAAGACCATGCAGCTAAACTTGTATTTGTGCTCCACTTAAAAACAAATAAAGTCTCTGAAGTGGGATTTAAAGGGATAGTTCACCCAAAAATGAAAATTTGTGTTATCATTTACTCACCCTCATGTTGTTCCAAACCTGTATGAATTTCTTTCTTTTGTTGAACACAAAAGATGATATTTTAAGGAATGTTGGTAACCAGACAGTTGATGCTAGCCTTCCATAGTATTTTTCCTACTATGAAAGTCATCATTCTTTAAAATATATTTAAATGATGAGTAAATGATGACACAATTGTCTTTTTCATTTTGGGGTGGACTATCCCTTTAAGTCTGTAAAGCCATTGGTGATTATATTCAAAGTTATCCAACAAGTATGTGTATGTTTAAAAATATCATTCCTTTGTTCTCCTTGTGTGGTACAGGATAGAGAGCCAAACTGCCCAGTGAGTGTCCTTGAACCAGAGTCAGATCAGAGCCTTGGTTCTCCTAAGGTTAGTAGAGCAATTGTTCAGCTTTTCTTTGAGGTCAGAACTGTTAATGCTCTAATGCTCTGTTTTAGAGTCCACCACTGGACCTGATTGACACAGGAAAAGGACTGAAGGTACAAACAGCAACCCCTCACCTAGTCAGCCTGGGAAGTGGAAGGCTAAGTGTGGCCATTACTCTGCTACCTCTAAAGGAGGGTATGTGCTTATTTCTCTGTTTGATTTTACTTACACACACACACACACACAAAGCCCAAATAACCATGAACAATGGCCTATAAAGAATAGATCTGTAAATAAGATCCTCAGTCTATGTATGCCTTCATGAAAGGATGCATGTGGCTTTTATTAGGTTATCATAGGGAAGAGGATGGAATGATGGGGATTTTCTGATGCAAATATTCCCAAAGCAGGAACCCAGTATGTCTTATTTAATATTTACCTTAAAGAAACGTAAGTAGGCAGGAAGACATGCCCACCTGTCTCTGAATACGCACAGGTGTCAGGCTTGTCTTGATGACACACATCTGCAAACATAAAGCTCCCGCTCATTCCTCACCCCTCTTATCATGGTCACCATGGTAAACGCCGGAATGCAATCTGCAGGAAATGTGAAGTGTGCAACCTATCAGAATAGAGACAGGACAATGAGTCAAGCTGACTTCCTTCCAGTAGGACTGGGTAATAAAGTCAAAAGTATCAAAAGACACACACAAATACCAATTTAAACTTGCTATTTTAAGCCAGTCTAATTATGTTTTGATATAAAAAGAGCAAATATTTGACCATATCTGTTAGTAATAGACTGTGAGGTGTTGAAGTAAAACTGTATGGGGTGATTTGCGTCATTGGTTGAGTGTGTGAGCCAGCAGAGGTCAGAGAAGAGTGGAAATGTAAAGCAAAAACACACACCATTCATTGGAAAAGTACATCTCCATGCCAGCAACATGACTCGACAAAAATACATAAAAACATAATTAAATGTATAATTTGAAATTTATTAGCCACTGGTGACCATGCAGAAGATTTTGCATCTGTATACACTGTAGTCAGATATTAATTTGTGAGGTGGCATTATTTACTTACAATTTTAGAGCTTGAAGAAGTGTATCCTGCATATGAGAGTAAAAAAAAATATTTAAATATTTTTGCGTTAGCTCCCGAAACTTTTGCATTTCCTAACATACTATAAAATGGTTAGAAAAAAATGGTTCTTTAAGAGCCTCACAAAACGGTTCTTCAGGGAACCAAAAATGGTTCTTCTATGGCATCGCCATAAAAAACCCTTTTTGTTTTTTCCTGGCACCTTTATTTTTAAGGGTGTAATACAGCGTTTAGTCATTTTCACAGATCCGTGTGGATTTAGCCTAATTGATTTTTATTGCAGGAGTGACACGCATAGGCCGTGACGATGCCCCTATACCTCAGGACATCACTATTCAGGGTCCCGGCATTGAAGCAGAACACTGCAGGATTGAGAACAAAGGAGGGGTCGTCATTCTTGATCCATGCGGACACCTGTGTTCGCTCGATGGAGTCCCTGTTACCAGACCCACACAACTCACGCAAGGTAACCACAACAGGATTAGAACTGCAGCACTTCAGTGCATTTGAAAAATGTGCATGCATGTTTTTGTTTGTTTGCTTTGGAGTGTCTGACCTGGAAATGAAGTGTGTTATTTATTGGAAATGCGTGATGTGTCTATCCAGCAGGGTTTTGGTTTTGGTTTTGGACGTCACTCAGAGTTTAATTGGTGTGGTTTTGGAGCTTTTCTTAATGCGACACTGTGACTCAGAGCTTCCAGAAGCGTTAGAGTGAGCTACTGAGCTCAGCTTTTAAACCCAAGGTTGTATTTTCCCATAATTCCTGCATTCTTTAGCCTCACCGAGTTCCTCAATAAATGATCCATCATTCTCTATGCTTATTTTCTTTCACATCTCAGTGAGAGCGAGTCAGATAAACATTTACCAGGCTTATTCTGACACTCTTCAGTCGTGAAACGCAAATACTGACAGCACTGCGAGATACGTCCTCGACTTCTGTCTTTGTTTCTGTTGGAGGGAATGTCAACAGACACGACTGTGATGCAAATGAAGACAAATTTATTTTTGTTTTTGAACGTTTTTAGGAGAGAGACCAGTTGTGGAGGAACTCATATACATCGGCATTGCAACAAGCGGCCACTTGCTAGTTAAAAGGATGTTCTGCTGTCAATGAGAAAAAGAAGCATATTTGAGGCTAATCTCCCCTAACTCTAAATGCTTTGAGCACAGAAGCTAAAGGGCTGGTAATAATCAGCAGAGCTCAGTTAGAGGTCTATTCCACCTCCACCAATCACTGTGACGCAACAAGTGGCGTCACGTCCCCCCGGCCAATTGCAAAACTTCATTTAATTGGCAAATTCTTTGATTGGTGTCAGACTCAATCTGTTATTAGACTGTTCCAGACTATGTGAGTCTGCTGGGTAGTTATCTAATCCTGACTAAGGTGTCTGGCATGTAAACAGCAGAAACCCTATTATTGAAAACAGACCATTGAGTGCATGTTTTTTATGTCTTACTTTTAAAAGTTTAAATGTATGAAATACACTTTGTAGAAAAAAAAGGTTTATTTATTTAAAAATGTTCATACTTGTAATCATTCATATGTTCAAGAATAGTTTTTATTTGCGTTGTGCCTTTCTATAAAAATAAAAATGTCATCACTACCTTCTTTAGCTTGCACACTGGTTGTATGGCATTATTTTCTAAGAACAATATTTATTATGAAATGTGATATACAAATTACAATGTATTAAAGGGATTCTGTCATCATTTACTCGCCCTCAAGTTGTTCCAAACCTGTATGAATGTCTTTGTTCTGCTGTACACAAAGGAAGATATTTGGGAAGAATGTTTGTAACCAAGCAGATCTCAGCAGCCATTGACTACCATAGTATTTTTTCTCCCCATTATGGTAGTCAATGGTAGTCATACGTCAACTTGAGGGTGAGTAAATGACAGAATTTTCCTTTTTGGGTGAACTATTCCTTTTAAATGTGTGTCTTGTATTCAAATAATCATTTTTTTTTATTAATAATTTCAACCTGATCTCCTGGGAATTTTTTATTACTATACTATAATATTACAACGAAGAGGCGATTTCATTATATGAATCATATGATTATTATTAGGAAAAATGTAAGCACAAAGGTCCACTAACCCTAAAATACCCGTCACGGGGGGAGTAAGAAGATCGTACAAAAATGTACAAATGAGATCATACGAACGTGTAAAATAGTAAACAATTGCCATGATATTATGCTGATAATTACAATAATTTCAGAAACAAACAATATACGATTGTAGTTAATTTACAGTTATCCTACAAATAGGTCCTATAAATGGGTCTTTATACAGTACATGAAAATATATAGATTAACAAAAAAATAAAAAAGGGTTCCTCATCATGGGGATTATTGTCATTAAAAAGTTTGAAAACTATTGAAAAAAAAAAAATAATAATAATTATAATTATATATAGCCCACACCATACATTTTGTGCAACTGACTTGAGCCAGACTGAAATTCAAGATTCAAGATTCAAGAGTTTTATTTGTCACATACACAGTTATATACAGAATATACAACCGGCAGTGAAATGTAAAAAAAAATTAATCTTTGATCTGACAAATCAGATTTGTCATTGTCTACAGTACACCATCATGATTGATGAAGGCTGGGAATTTTGTGCTGACATCCCCATGATGATGTGGAGAGGTCAGAAAACTAAACAAGATTATGTTCAAATCTTATGCAAGAGGAACAATTGATTTCTGTTTCAGTCAGAGTTGCACAAATTATTACTCAACAGGCAAATTCTGCAGAGGGAAGGAAAACTGGCTTGGAGAAAGTGCAGAAAGTGTTTCTTTTTTATTCTATAATTTAGATTTTATATAGTGTTTCTTCTCCTCTAAACATTCCATCAGGTAACTTTATCTCTGAGTAGGTAGAAAAAAAAAAAAAAAAAAATGGAGGGGGTGGGTTGAAGTCACCCCTTTCACTAACATTTCATGGATTTGCTTGAACAAACATAACACATTTCGAGATGATCACGTTATGCATCGTAGAAACACTTAGGCTCATTAAAAGCTTTGACTTACTTTCAAATGCGAGATACAACTTCAGTGACATAGCTGAACTTCCCTCCTATGTTGTACTTGAGTATGTAAAGAGCACCACCCCTTTAGGTTGGGTTTGGAGCGTTTGCTTTATTCTCGCTGAGCGACCTCAGGAGAGGAGGAAAGTGAAGCGGTCGCGTGAGAAGCGCGCGCGTTTGTCACAGTCAAACCCACGCGGGTCATGGCTTTCGGCGTGAAAGTGAAACACTAATTGACTGCAGAACTCCGCTCATGCTTTGAGGGACTCGCTCGTTGTGACTTCCTGAAAGGTTTGTTTTCATTTCTTATTTATCGGTTTCTTCCAGCAAGTTGATTAGCTATGTGGTTTAGACTTTTACATCGAACCTACGCTGCAGGTCAAGGACGCGAACGCTGATCAACGAAGCCGCATAGGCGCCTACGTGCTCGTTCACGGCATCGTAGTGTCACGTCATAGTGTCACTTATTTTTTAATTAGTAAAACTTTTTTTTTTTTTTTTTTTTTTTTATCTGCTTGTAAGAGTAAGCCGACTAATAGTTATCTTAATATTTTTTTGATGTCATAATTAATTTGTACATGTAAATATTTAACCTGTCAATTTATTGACATGCGTGACCATGGAGTCATTTTGTTGTTGTTGTTGTTGTAGAAGAAGAAACGATGTTTCTCTAGCTTTTATAATATTCCCACGTTTGTCTGTTACAAATAAAAGTAGAAATCCACAGTTTATCTCTTTATGTAAATGATTGTAAAGTACAAAGATTGCTGTTTTTTTTTTTTTTTTTTGTGGTAATCAAATAAAAATATTCATATATATATATATATATATATATATATATATATATATATATATATATATATATATATATATATATATATATATATATATATATATATATATAATATGCGCCACCCATTTCATTTTAATTTAGAATGGTAAACATGTCGGAGCAATAAATATTTTACATTTAATGAAGTGGTTTTGATGCCATTCATTTGATTACTGCATGCATACATTATAATTTAGCTTTCCTCTAATTTTTAGAGTATCATGTGGTTGTGTGTTGTCGTATTTTGGTTTTCTCTTAGTGGTGTTTGCATGAACTGTGACCCTTATGTTTCCAGAGTAAAAGGCCAGATATAATTTCCTCCTTCTTAATTATCAAATAACATTTACCTAATATATGAGCTAAGATCTTAACTGTTTCTCCCTTCTAATTTATAGCGTTAAACAGATATATTAAATGTTTTATTGTACCAGAAGATTGTTTCCTTGTGGTGCTGGGTTAATCCAATAATTTGAGCAGGGAACTGTTCATGAAGTAACATGCACATTTGATTATGCGATCAAAGGGATCTTATTTTTAATCCAAGCCTGACTTTAAAAGAGAGAGTTTATAAGATGAAGCAGCTGTGTTTGTGGATTAATTTGTGGGGCAGAAGGGGCAGGAAAGGACTTGCTATAAACTACAAGAGTAAACGTTCATGAAAGTCTTGGAAACATTTTTATGAACCTACACAAATGTATTCTGCATGGAAGTGCATGAAACAGATTTGTAATACAGTCACCATGGGTGCCAAGCTTAGATGTGTGCATCTTTGTTCTTTTGAAAGTGTATTTATTTAGCCTTAGGAGCACAGCTGTGTAGACTAAACACTTACGAGTGTGTGTGTGCACGCACACGTGTGCCTGTTTCTGTTTCATGACAGCGGAGTGTTGCTCTGGACGTGTTATGCCTATGGAAGTGACTGACTCAGGGTTTTATTTTCCTGCACATTGTGTCCATCTGTTGTTATGAAATCACTGCATCCCGCTGCTCAAGCTGTATTTGTCCATTCTGTGACACATTAAAGGGAAGTCCAGAGAAAACTTTGAAGAAATGCTCTGCCAGTGTACCAAACCCCAGAATGTGTGATGCAGATTTAAGAGACTGAATGTCAGGGGTTTGGCATGTTAATGACACACAAGCCTGGACGTTTGTAGCATCAGTGAGTAAAAAGTGATGGACAAAAACATGCACTGTTAAATATTTCCACCTACTTCAACTTAAAAACTTAAGTTCAGTTGCTGCATTATTTTTAAGTGTAATCAAATTGGCTTTTTTATCTAGTTGAATCTTGTATATCTTAAAAAATGCTGACCATATCATGTTTTACAATGTGGAGACCATTTTTGCACAACTAGACTGAAAGTTACTTTCATGAGGCTTCTGTAAAGCATCTCATGCATTGAAATCCAGTGATAATATACAAACAGTTCCCATTCAAAATCCTTGTTTTGATGGAATTGTTTTCTTCTTAAGCTCACACAAGTTCTGTCTGCTTACATCCTCACATCCAGCAAAAAAGACCACTGAGGCAAATATTCTGGGGTTTCACTGAGGAGGAAAAAGAGGTCCTACATATTTTCCATGAGCTGTTATTCCGCTTTCTATGACTTTTTTCCGGGCTCGCATCCATCTGCTGTTCTGTGGTCTCTGATTTCAGATTAGTGGAAAGAACAGACCCAGACCCTCACGATGTAGTACTGTACTAAGACAAAATGAAGAAAAATTGATGTACATGTCAGTTTGTATGGTGAACAAGCTTTTCAAATTCAGTATGTGCAGCCATGCTGAGTAACAACATGAATAATTAAATTATGTGGTTGAAAGATTCATTTAAAGTGAACCATAAATGTTCAGTGTTTTGAAGATTTCAGTGTTATTTCACATTTCAGTTTACTGTCGGTTTCAATGGACTGTGGATTTTGAGTGAACACTAATCTTTTCCTATGTGTGTTTATTTTCCTTTCTCTGCAGGTTACACGCTCTGTCTGGGTAAATCCTATATCTTTCGCTTTAACCATCCTGAGGAGGCAAACCGTATGAAAAGCATGCTTCCTCAGAAGAGTCCTATCTCTCCGCTGGTGTACAGCACAGGTAACCTCTCTTTCTATTTATCTTACCACCACTATCATCTTTCCTCTTTAACTATCCATCTTTTGCACCAAACACCCCTCAGGAACTGAAACCAACGATCTTTTGTACACACACACACACAGCCTGTATCCCATATCACAACATGCCAGCTCATCATCCATGGAGGATCTTCTCTGTGTGTGTGTGTGTGTGTGTGTGTGTGTGTGTGTGTGTGTGTGTGTGTGTGTGTGTGTGTGTGTGTGGTACATGGTTTCAGTTATCTGTCACAGCTCTTTTTTACAGTCTGCAATAGGATCCTCTAAAACTTTGATGTAGCAGAACTCTTTTAAGGGTGCTAAACGTCGATTTTACAGACAAGGCATCTTTACACAGCCGAGTTAAGGCTGCTCGGAGCAAGCTATTCTCCGATTTCTGTGTAAAGATGCACTTGTTAAAGCAGTAGTAAAATATGGCTGCGCTGACCCACCTCAGCCCTTAGTATCAGATAAATAAATAAAATATTTTCTAAATTATTTAAAAAAAAAAAATTATTTCACATTTTCTGAAATAATTTTTGTGCAAATGCCTTCAAGCCATATAAATGGATTTACATATTTCTGTCTGTAATTTCATTTTTAATTATTTTCTGTTTCTATATTCATAAAAAATATTTTAAAAACGATATCTGAATTTGTGAATGCATATACACACACACATTTTTTTCTTCACATTTTTAGATTCATAACTTCATATATAAAACATTCTTTTCTTAAACAATATAATGTTTTTGTGAATAGATTATCTGTGTACCATTTAAACTGTAAAAGTGCACTATTTTATAGTATATATGGTGTATATTCAGTGCCACAAAAGTGTGTGTGTATATATATATATATATATATATATATATATATATATATATATATATATATATATATAATATATATATATATATATATATATATAATTTTACCGTTGAGTATATCCCTAAGGGAAATTTTGCCAGATTTAGCTAACTAACTCTAGTATATCCAAGCAAACCCACACACACTTAGGGAGCCAGTCTGTCTCGTGGAATGTGTGATCTGTACACAGATGTGGTTTGGATTGTTGATTGATTGAACGTTTTGAGTGAGGTGTAGAGAGTGACATAAATCATGACCACCTCCTCTTAGTCTCTCTCTCTCTCTCTCTCTCTCTCTCTCTCTCTCTCTCTCTCTCTCTCTCTCTCTCTCTCTCTCTCTCTCTCTCTCTCTCTCTCTCACTCACACACTCACGCACACACACACACACTCACACTCACACTGTGTTGCTAGACAGCAGGAATGAGTCTTCACATAAACAAATGTGCACCCACTCACTCCCAAAGTGCATCGTACATGGCAAACCTGGGAAAAACACACATTCTGAGACTGACTTTGCTCACTATATCAGCATGCACCAGTTTCTTAAGGTAGCCATAAAAAGTGAAGCTTGTTGCTAAATGGTGAGCCAGAACCTCCCCATGTATGGTCAAAGTTTGTGTGATGTTGCATGCCTTTCCTTTAACCCTGTCATCCTTGTGATATACCTTTCAGTTTCTGTTTTATTTCCTTCGTTACCTTCACGTGAGAGATTCTTCCATGATTTAAGTTCTTCTCCAGCCAAATGTACGCACACACGCACCTTAAAGAGATAAAGGGATTTTTCTTGGCATGCACAGGTTTATGTGTTTTATGAGCATTCACGTCAGTCATCTGAGGTGGGGTTTCTTTGATCTTCACTGTCTTGGCACGTGGCGGATTGAAGCTTAACTCTCGTCCAGAAAGCAGATGAGAAAAATGTGTCTAAGGAAGGAGATTTATCCAATCGCCTCCTAGCCTGTGCTGGATCATCTACATTATTTTAAATTATAGTATTGAACCAATTAAGATTATTAAGGAAGTCTTTTGTGACTTTTGCACTCCTGGCTTACCTCATTGTGCAATATTTTGTAAAGAGTGGACTTTGGTCACTATCTGTTTTTTAGATAATGTCTTAACTGACCAGGCTTATGTTAGTTTAAGGTGTAGAGCCATGAGGAATAGTTTGACAGCAAGGCAGATAGGATTATTAAACTGATGATCTTTTTGTTCCAGCTCATTACAAGTCAGATGAGCCTCAGGTACAGCAGTCAGAGCTCCCTATACTCCTGCAAGCTATTAAAGCCATTCCAGGAATTAACAATGGCCAAGCGGACAGTTATACAACTCATCATAACCACTTTCTCATGCTTGTAATAGTCTGACCTTTTTAAAAAAATGAAGCTGCTACTAATAAACTCTTGTTTATTCTTCTGAAGAACCTTTCTTTTGTTTTTTTTTAGATTATCTGAAGTTCAGCAGTGACTTCAGTCACTGTCTGGGTGGCTCTGGCTCTAGAGGGATGCGCTCCGTCTCTGAGCTGCGGGATTTGATGGACACTTTACAAAAAAAGAAGCAGGCGTTGGAGAACAGCTTGCGAGCCAATGGAGACTCAAGCCCCTCCTACTTCAGCATGACACAGTCTCCACCCACCACACCCAATTTGCTGTCACCCATCACCTCGTCCTCCCCAATACCTTATCAGGAACAAGCCCGCCGATTGTACAGCTCTGACCGGCCACCACTTGTGGCCAGAGTGCCAATGCATTCATCCAGCAGCATGCCTCCATCTCCTCGCAGTTCCGACCCTCGAGATCGTGATGCATCACTTCCTTATTCTCGACCCGTGAGCCGGAACCAATCTCAAGATAGTCTGCTCCTTAATACGTCAGACAGTCGACATGCTGCAACCTCAGGATCAGCACTCTCAATGTGGAACAGCTCGTCCACCAGTGCGACTGATTCCCTCCCTCCAGTACCAGGGGGCGGTAGTGGTGCAGCTAGCATGCCTTCCAGTCCCCGCCTGGCTCGTCGATTCCACACCCCAGATGCAGGACGTAACGGTGGACTCGAGCCCACTCCACGGCAACGAAAATACTCAGCTGGGTCTCTTACAGGTATGAGCTCGCACAGTCGCTCCCTACCACGCCTCTATCGACCCGCCGACTCCCAACTCACCCTTCCGCCAAGCTATCGGTCTCCCAACGGCCATCTTTCACGCCCAACTGGTGATCCCAACCACCAGAATGGTCATTCTGAAGTAGTCTCCATCTCACTGTCCACCAGACCTGGTACTAAACACACCGTAGCCCCTCCGGATGTCACCATGACATCAGGAGAAGCCACCAGCCCCCGGCAGGCTAAGAAGGTGAGTTTGACTTCCACCAGCTCCTACTCAGAACTGGACAGGCAAGCCATGCGTGGTCCCTCACCAGCTCTAGAGATCGGTCTTGGGGAAAGGAGGCAGTCATTTGGAAAGGCAGGGCTGGGTCCGCCGAGTGGCTTCAGGGAGAGAAAGGGTAGCATCAGCTCTCTCAGTGGAAAGGAAGAGCTTCAAGACTACCATCAGAGACAGAGGGATGAAAGACTACGGGAACAAGAAGTGGAAAGGCTGGTGAGAGACTTTTGTCACTTTATGTTGTTGATGTATTTCTTCAAATCTATTGTCTAATCCCACCCTTCTTTATATTCTTTAAAATCTTGTTTAACTCACAAATGTCACATTACGTAAGTAAAATGGGTTTTAAATTCTGTTTAATGTTGACTTTAACATAAAATATGTATATAATTATAGAAGAATTCAAACATCGACATGTCTCCTTTTTATTTTTATTCTTAAAAGCATGTCATTCTCACTCAATATAAAGAACATATGACTTCAATGATTGATTTCTTCTAAAATATTTAACATTTCTCTTCCATGGCCCTGTTTTGTTTTCTCATTGTGAGGGGTATCAAGCGAAAAGCTGGTGATATTTAAATTCTTCTTGCAATATGGGATCTTGAGGGAGCTCAGATACAGGGGATCCCACCAGCAGCATAATTGATCTCCCCGCCAAATTTGCGATCTGTTATTCCAGAGTTATAACAAACAGACCATGTGCATGTGCACTCGTTCTCTGTAGTGGATGCGGTGAAAGACCCAAGCAGAGGTGTGGCTGCATAAACCTCCTATTAATAGACAGCTTGACAGCCCAGAACCACATCCACTTTCATTGAACCCGGGCCTCCTGAACACACTCTCTCTGGGAGGCCGCCCACAGCTGCAGATGATCCTGGCAAATTGCCTACGCTAACATGCTCCATTCTTGCTTCTCAGCTGCTCTCAGTGGGGTTCAAAGGAAAGGCATCAGAGTTTTTGTACACTGTGGTTAAGGGAGGCCACCTGTGGCGCCGCCCTACTGGGAAAAGGCCAAACCATCAGCGTAGGCCGCCCACTCATTAGTTAGCACCAAAACTACAGGTTGGTGATATTTACAAGGCCAGAACCGAGTGAAAACAGGGCCGCTACAGGTGGAGATGTATATCCACACATAGACTTTCACAGGGTTTCTTCGAAAAACATACTCTTTCCGAGGAATGTAATATTACAGACTTTAGCCCTGGTCGCTCATGCTAAAAAAACACATTAATTTAATGGTGGCACACAGTTGCAGCGTAGCGTGTGTGTGTGTGTTTTCTGTTTCAGACCCCAATGAGGTCTAAAATATTGGGAGAAAACTATCCGTTAGCATTTCCAATGGCGGCAGCACTGGAAAATATGTCTAAAAGTTAATTTCATCCATTTAAGTTCTATTTATATATTTACTTGCAATTAATATGTAGTTTGCAAAGATTTTGAATGGCTAGTGAACAGAGATGTCTTTTGCCTGCTTGTAAAATATGCCAGCTTCACAATTTAAGACTGCAATAGATAGAGCCATTGACCATGAATTGATACAGTGAGTTTATGGAAATTGTTTAGGATTATTTACATATCCCTGTTAGGGGACCTAGTGAAGTTTTGCCCTTCGTTCATGTATTTGGGCTGGTAGCGTGTCATGAGTAAAAGCTGAAGATTGAATCCCACTGCTGCTATTTGTATATCCTTTCCCATCAAGTGCCAGCAGTTTTTATTGGGTCCGGTTTCACTCTCTGCCCAGTTCCCGAGAGGACCATCTCCCTCTCTCTTTCTCTCTCCCATTCGCAATCTCCCTTCCCACCGGCTCATCGACCTCCCATTAGAGGGTTTGTGTTTCTGACACCGGCTTGGTGTGGCGTTAAAGTTGTTAAGTTCATGTCTGTGCTTAGGAACTTAACTGATCCTAGCATCTTTTTGATGAGGGTATGATCTTCTCCTAAGAGGTGGAGGTCACCACGTGCCCTCTAACCTCTGGATATGTGGACATGGTAAGTAGAGCGCTTTGATAAATAGGACCATGTGAATGTGTAAAAATGCTGGGCTTGTTTTGTGGACCAGGTTTCCATTTACAAGGAAATGTCTTCTTTATGAGTTTAATAACCGTTAATATTTGCCTGTGATGCAGGTCGGGTTGTTCATTCACAGTTATACGAACCTGTGTGATCATCTTTCTTGGCTCTGAAAATGCTCGCCTGTACTTGCTGTTTGCATTTCCATATCAGTCGATAAATACAGGCTTTTTTTAAGCCAAGTGCACTCCCTCATAAGCCAGAGTTGTTTTTTGATGTATATGCCTGGTTGTCTCCATCTGGTCTTTCTCTGACCACAGTTTGGGGCTGTCAAATGCCTTTTTTCATGTAAATCGTTTGAATCAAAGATGTTTGGATATTGGACCTCCTTGAATGTTTGAAGGAATAGCAGTAATGCGCTTCTTTATGTTGCCCATGGGCTATTTAGTGTGAAATGTTTGTTATTTAGAGATAAAACTCAAGTAGACATGTTCAGAACTGCTTCAGGTAAATCTGTGTGCCTCTCAAAGGTGAGAAATGTTTCCAAACTTATTCCCTCCAGCTGTCTGTTTAAATTTTTAAATTTTAGTTTGATGCTGCATGTGTATGAATGCATTTTGTCAAACGCTTTTTTTTCTTCTGTCTGATCCATAGGAACGTCAGCGTCTGGAGACTATCCTCAATCTGTGTTCTGGGCTGGGTCGCGCAGAGCAAGACAAAACTGGCTTGGCTGTCGCAGACTTGCAGAAGATCAACAAGGAGCTGGAGAAATTACAGGTGTCAGATGATGAGTCTACGTTCTCAGACTCTGCAAGTCTGTCAGCCAGCATTTCTACTGAAAATGACTATGGGCTTAAAACCCGGGAGACCCAGGTCAGCGAGGAGAGACGGGTACGGCAGTGCAAGAACAGTGGACACAGGGAACTTAGGGCGGAGGCAACAGCTGTCCTTGGCTCTGCCCCCACCCCTTCTCCTCGGCTGACACGGATAAACAAGGTAATTGGTAAAGTTAACTGACTTAATAAATCTATTAAAATCACCTTAATTGGGACCATTTGGCAGTCATTGCATTTGCATTGCATCAAGACATTTTAAATGTCCAAATGTGATATAATATAATAATGTAATTTCTATATTTTAATTTATTAAATAATGAAACATTATCATTACATTACATTACAATCGAATACTCTGAGAGCACATGAAGTCATGTGTTTGTTTGATTGGTCTGTGCCGGTCAGATGACCTTCAGCTTTACTCCGACAGATCGTTTTCCACTATGGCTTCATGCATGAAGTCTTTTCTGCATACAGTGTGCGTTTTAATCTCGTTAGGTAATTGAATCGTTTGTAAAGCTAGGTCGTTTCCTTACTGCTAATTCCTGTGACCTTTTGGAGAGGTTATAAGAGTTTCCCACCCTTCCTTGGCATGCACACAACCTCATGCATACTTTAATCCATGAAGGAATGTGCGGGTGTCTTCCCTTCAACTCCTGTATAGACTAATCTAATTAGTCTTCCATGCAGTAGCAGCAGTCATGCGTTGGTTCTGTTATTTATCCATCTACATATATATGCTATAGACTTTAGAAACCTGTTTATAGAAACTATAAATCTGTATTAGCCTCTCTCTCCCTTCTAGACCGCACAGAAAGAGCCGAAGGAGCTCAGAAACGTGCCCTCCATAGTATAAACTGTGATGAGAAGATATAAACATCAATGTCCAAATATAGCAGGGTCATGCGCATTCTGTTTGGTTGATCTCTGCCTCACACAATGGAAGAATGGCAGTCTCTTCACCCATACCTAATCATACGTGCACGTGCATGTGGATTCTTCCCGGTCATAGGTCAGCTTGTTGCTTATAAAATTCAAAATAAGCAGATCGCCTTTCACGGATATTGAAAACCTAGATAAATAATTGGTTTAGGAAATCGAGTATGTATTTCCACCCCTCTGTTCCTGAAGTTTCCGTTGGACCCATTCATCGTTGTTCATTCAGTGAATCCTGTTTCTCAGAGCTAAAGATCAGTGCAGCTGCCAGAATGGGGCATGTCCATGCTATAGATGGATTGCATTAAAGGGCTTTACACTACTTGTATTGACATCTAGCCCAGAATGCAGTTCTAAATGTAGCATTAGGGATCATTACAAAACCCAGCATTAATAAAAATTTAGTTTGGAAGGTTAAACATTCATTAATAGCTGCTAAAAAATGTGTACATACCTGAACGAAAGAGAAAGGCATATGATCGCTCTGTTCCAAAGCCTAGTGATCTGCTTTGCCGTGTGGTGTCTACATAGACGGTTAAGGGATTGTCCTACCTGAAACAGAACCTAATAAGTGGCTGCTTTGAAATGGTTCAGGAGTAAAATGAACAGGAGTCTTAACTAACAGCTGCACTTATTAATGTAAGGCCCGCTAAAATCGTTCCAATGAGGGTAACGGTCCGCGGGTGACGGTCTCTTGCATGTTCGGTACTTTCAGCTGGGCAAAAGGATTTAATTCCAGTTTATCTTTATCTGACTCCATTTCATCATGATTTTGAATTTAGGTTAGAATGCCAATTGGTTATTTGGTCATTTATATTTAATAGTTAACATTTAATTATTCTGTTTAATCCTTTGTTGAAATTATACCCGTTAAGTAATCTACTAACATTAATCTACAGATAATAGTAGTAAATAATTCCAGAGTAAATCAGAATAGAATTAGTAAATAGTAACAATTTATTAACAGTCAGGTAAATGTATGTGACAATTACATAATCAATTCAAATACATAACATCAAATACTCTGAAGTAAAGAATGAAATATGGATACCTGACTTCTTAAAATTACATAACGCTGAGCATCTAGCAGACGCTCAGCGTTATGGGCTGACCAATATAAAAGTTCAAGCCCAGGCCCTTTCTGAAACGTCTCCTTAAATATTAGACCAAGATGTAAAACTCTTTCAAATGTAAACATGTTAACAATGGGAATTTAAATTGAATCACTCTCCCATTTGCCTGTATTGTTAGAAGACCAAATGGCCGAAAGCCACACCCACCGTAATTAGCAAAATGTCTCTAAACTTATTAAAACCTTTATTATATTCTTGTTTACTTCAGTGGGGATGAGATCTTTGTACCAATCGCAGTGAGACATTTCAAACAATATCAAACATGCATAATATTGTATTATGAGAATTCACATTAAACCATATAGATTTTGATGGTGACATCTGGAGGAGGAATGGGGGAAGAGGCAGTGAAAAGAAAGGCATGTAAATTAAAGTCATTCTTAGATGATTCACTCAGCGTGACGTCGTCTCGGATGGGGAGTTTAGATGCTAATTTCCTTTATTGCTAGTTTTCACAGCCTTACATTTAATATTTTTATATTTTTAATTTAGCTTTTAGTAATTTTGTTAATTTTTAGTTTTTATATGCCTATTTAGCTCTGTTATGTTTTAGTAGGTACTTTTAGTACTTAAATTTGCCCTTCAACATTTCTGATTTCATTGAAGTTTAGATTAAGTTTTATATATTTTATCTTGTTTCAGCTTTATTTCAATTAAAGCAAGCTATTTTAATAGTTTTAGTTTTAGCTAATAATAAACTTTTGACGCAATCATTTGTATGATTAAGATCGAAAGTTGCTCGTCTTCTACATGTGGCCACAAAAATAACTGCTTTGGAGGACAATGGATTTATTTAGGGGCTATATGATGAGTCTTTATTAAGGGAACCCAAAAATGTTGTGGCCAATGAGATATTTTGAATGACGAATTTAAATTCCTACCTCCATGTAAAAGGTTCAGCGCTCCATACAATGAATCAAACCGTTTCAAAAGCACCTTTTGTGCCAGTCAAACTGAGTTTGCAGTGCAGTCAAGGATTTCCCAAATCTGTGAAGAATAAATATGACACTACCTTAGAAATTGGCTAAAATGAGAGATCTTAGAAGGCAGCACAAAGTTGCTGCCTAATGTTTAGAATAGTCTATAATGTCTTAATGCTGTCTAGGTAGGCAACTCACAAGGGTTTGGAACTAGTGTACTTTAGTATTATTTTCATAGTATTCTAGAATTTATGAATATTTATATTAGTTACATTTTAGTTTAAGTTTTAGTAATTTTGTCATGTGCTTGTCATTTTTAGTTTCATTCAATAAAAACAACTGTTTGGAACAGAGCTAAGGTTCTTTATAATATGTTTTCATTCTTACTGCATTGTACAGTATATTTATATGGTTGCTTACAGTATCATGTGTTCAACAGGTGTCTGAGGACGACACACAGCTGAAGCTGGACGTAAGACGTATAGAGGAGGAGAGGATCCAGGTTCTGAACAATATGGAAGAGCTGGAGCTGAAGATCAAAGACCTGGACAACCAGATGGAGGAGTCCATCAGAGAGGTATAGTTGACACATCCGTAAGGTCATGGAGGGAGTGGGAGAGATCAGGGATGGTGGGAGTAATGGAAGAAGCGTGTCTATGTGGTTTTGAGTTGTGCACGTGGTGAAGTAATCAAGAGCTGTGATGAGAGGACCACAGCTAGACAAGGAGGGCTGACCTGCCAAGCCTAAACCTGTTTTACTTTCTTTCACTTCAAGCCGCACTTTCCCTGTTTTTCCCTTTAAACTACATATTTCCTTCCTGATTTGATTTCAATATTTTAATGCACCTCTGTCTTTCCGCCCTCCGCTGTACTGCACTTTCCCTTCCTGTCATCCTCATTTCTCCCAATTGCTCCATTCTCTTTGTGAAGTTTTAGTGAGGTTTGAAGACCTAGGCAAATTTGCTCTTACTGTTAGGTGGTGTACACTCAGGATGTGTTCTTGCGATTTTGTAGTTTTTCAATTCTTGTTCAATGTACAAATGTGTCAAATATCTTTTGGCTGTTGCAGTCAGTCTGGAAACAACAGACCAATCAGAAAAAGCTTGGGACATTTGGGACGGGACAAGCGATCTTTAGATGTCAGAGAATGGATGTTATAATCATGCAATGAAGTGAACAATAACTAGATTAGAAGTCTCTCCAAAGTAGTGTAGAAATTGTTTTTGCAGTAGTTAACAGCATTTCCATTTAGCCTACTTAGACAAACTGCTTCTGTTCTCTTTTTCACTGTTAACTGGTTTTGAACGTACACTACCTGTCAAAAGTTTTAAATAATTATGTATGTAAAAATGTTTTTGAAAGAAGGCTCTAATGCTCACAGAGGATGCATTAGTTTAATCAAAAATACAGTAAAAACAGTAATGTTGTGAATTATTATTATTATTATTATTATTATTATTATTGTTATTATTATTTAAAAGAACTGTTCTATTTAAATGCATTTAAAATGTAATTTATTATGTATTATCATTACTCCAGACATCAGTCACATGATCCTTCAGAAATCATTCTTATATGCTGATTTGGCGCTCAGAAACATTTCTTATTATGATCAATGTTAAAAACAGTTTTTGCTGCTTGATATCTTTGTAGAACTGCAGGTAAAATGTCAAAAATCATCATATTAGAATGATTTCTGAAGGGTCATGTAACATTGAAGACTGGAGTAATGGCTGCTAAAAATTCAGCTTTGCCAGAAATCTTTTGACAAGTAGTGCAGGAAAATATCCTGTTTCTACACACCCTTAGACACTGCAAATTTATTCATAAAATCCAAGGTCCAAAGCGCAAGAGAATTTGACCTCAAAGCAGAAACTCCCATCTCTTAATAAATGATACATAGGTAGGTTGGTCTTGTGCCAGCAGTTCCTGCTAAGTCAGCTGTTCCATTAGACTTCCATTCAAAAAACCCATAATGTCAGTGTTGTGTTCTAGTTTTATGAGGTTGGGATTTATGGGTTCAGAATGCGGGCCTCTTTTTATTTGTGTGAAATGAGGCACATTCTAGGTGGTCCTGAACGTAGTGACATGACATCAGTTTGCCACAAAATCATTGAATATGTTACTGTCAGCAACTTTTAAAATATAGAACTTTAGATTGAATAAAAAAATTAAGTACGTGTGTGTGTGTGTGTGTGTGTGTGTGTGTGTGTGTGTGTGTGTGTGTGTGTGTGTGTGTGTGTGTGTGTTTAGTTGGAAATGGAGCGGGCTCTGTTGGAAGGCGAGCAGGATTCGGAGATGGCTCAGCTACAGCAGGAGAAAGACGCTCTGGAGCAACTTAAAGAAAAGATGGCTGACATCGAGAACAAAGCACAGACGGAAAAATCTCAGGTATGTTGCCGTGATGAAGTCTTCATCAGTGTTGAGGAGTAGCTATCTAACCGTTGTGACACTCAAATGTGCTCTCCTAAACTGTCCTTTCTTTTGGTATGTGGTATCGGCAAATCAGATTAATTTTAGGAAATCAGTTAATTCGGGTGGTTCATATAAATATCAAACGTGTGCCACTTGATTTATGCTACTGTTCAAATGTTTGGGGTCAGTAAGATTGGTTTTGTTTTTTGAAAGAAATACTTACTCATCCATCCTTACTGAATAAAAGTGATAGTTAAGACATAATGGCCTGGTTTCACAGACAGGGCTTAGATTAAGACAGGGTTAAGCCTTAGTTCAATTAGGACATTTAAGTAGCTTTTATAAACATGTCTTAGAAAAAAAACATTACAAGTGTGCATCTTGAGACAAAACAATGGCACTGACGTATTTTAAGATATATCGGTGTAAGTTGCTTTCAGTTAAAACAGTTCAAACATGCATTTTAGTCTGAGACTAGGCTTAAGTTTTGTCTGTGAAACTAGCCCTAAGATTTCTAAATGCTGTTTTTTTTACTTTCTATTTATCAACTAAGCCTAAAAATGTATCACGGGTTCCACAAAAATATTAAGCAGCTGTTTTAAACTGTTTTTAACATTAATAATAAGAAATGTTTCTTGAGCAGTAAATCAGCATATTAGAATGATTTCTGAAGGATCATGTGACACTGGAGTAATGATGCTGAAAATTCAGCTTTGCATCACTGGAATAAATTAAATTTTAAAATGTATTGAAACATCCATCCATCCATTATCTTCCGCTTATTCGGGGCCAGGTCGCGGGGGCGACAGTCTAAGCAGAGACGCCCAGACTTCCCTCTCCCTAGCCACTTCCTCCAGCTCTTCCGGGGGAACCCCGAGGCATTCCCAAGCCAGCCGGGAGACATAATCCCTCCAGCGTGTCCTAGGTCTTCCCCGGGCCTCCTCCCGGTGGGACATGCCCGGAACACCTCCCCGGGAAGGCGTCCAGGAGGTGTCCAAAATAGATGCCCGAGCCACCTCACCAGGCTCCTCTCGATGTGGAGGAGCAACGGCTCTACTCTGAGTTCCTCCTGAGTAACTGAGCTTCTCACCCTATCTCTAAGGGAGCGCCCAGCCACCCTGTGGAGAAAGCTCATTTCGGCTGCCTGTATCCGGGATCTTGTCTTTTCGGTCATGACCCTGTGGGGTGACCATAGGTGAGAGTAGGAACGCAGATTGACCGGTAAATCGAGAGCTTCACCTTACAGCTCAGCTCCTTCTTCACCACGACAGACCGGTACATCGACCGCATTACTGCAGAAGCTGCACCGATCCATCTGTCAATCTCCCGTTCCATCCTTCCCTCACTCGTGAACAAGACCCCAAGATACCTGAACTCCTCCACCTGAGGCAGAAGTTCTCCACCAACCTGAAGTGGGCAAGCCACCCTTTTCCGACTGAGAACCATGGCCTCGGATTTGGAGGTGCTGATTCTCATCCCGGCCGCTTCACACTCGGCTGCAAACCGTCCCAGTGCACGCTGAAGGTCCTGGTCTGAGGAGGCCAACACAACAACGTCATCCGCAAAAAGCAGCGACGAAATCACGTGGTCCCCAAACCGGACACTCTCCAGCCCTTGGCTGCATCTAGAAATTGAAAACAGAAAAGGTTGTTTTATATTGTGATATTTTACAATATTACTGTTTTTATAAATGCAGACTCAAAAAAAACCCCACCTCAAACCTCTGAACAATAGTGTATATGAACCATCCTAATGTACAATTTACCAAAATTAATCACTGATTCATTTGAGGCCCTGTGAGGCATTTTGTGGTCAAATGCTGTAGAAGTTTTTGCTGTATCGTGTTTTATTAATAGTTTTTATTGCACATTTATCTTTTCAAGTTTATTGATGTCACCCTTATTGAAATTCTCATTGGTTATTGAAATGCTGTTAAGTTGTATTATCTAATGGAAAGCTTTAGTGAAGTTGGCTGCTACTAGTGTTGCTAATGACATTTTTTACAACGGTAGTTTAATTTAAAGTTTTGCGAAGATGCGGGTTTCAAAGTGTCCTTTCCAACACAAAATGTATGCAATTTTTTACAATACATATTGTTTCTGAAATATCAATTTATAGAATCTCACACTCATTTGCATTTCACACACACATTTGTACTTCCTGGCAGCCTCTCAGTCCGTGTCAAGGTTGGTAATCCCGGGCCTGCTCTAAATGCACCTCTGCTAAACTGAGTGACACCCCACACTGTGTTGATGTGAGGGATTTCTAAGCTAGGAGGTGGTGGAAACCCTGGCACCTGTGTCTCAAGTTCAGCCTGACTTCCGGCTCATTCCATTTACTGTAGCCTGGCAGCTGCAGAGACACTCGATATGCAAAAATTGAAATTCCATTTCTCTGGAGGATGGTTGATTTGTTCACTCAAGTTCCATTCTGGCTAGGATACTGCCTATGTAGGATAAGCAATGGAACAAGAAAGCTAGCAAGGTTTTGGAACAGAACTATCAAGTGAATACTATTGTGTTTTGTTGCTTGGCAAACATAAACTGCCTACAGTTGGACAATATTACTTATTACTTATTACTTAATATTACAATATTACTACGGCCATTTATTGAACATTGGTGTCTGTTATATTGCTGTTGCCGCCACTTGGGGCCATTCTTTGCAGTGAGTGTTGTTTGCGTGCAAAGTAGTCGTTTTCATTAAAGGGATAAATTCTTTAAATTCTGTCATCATTTGCTCATCCTCATGTCATTCCAGACCTGTAAGACAATCGTTCATCTTCAGAACACAAATGAAGATATTTTTTATGAAATCTGAGAGATATCCATCCCACCATTGACAGTCTACACAACTACTACTTCGACTACTTTTAACTAATCCATATGAATTAAGCAGTTTAGTCCAAATTTAATGAAGAGACTGGATCGCTTTGTATGACGAACAGATTGAATTTAGGCTTTTTTTCACATTGGTTCCTCACTGGTTCTCGCACGTCAAGCGAACATGCTCGAGCTTTCTTTGATGAATGTTTATATGTGAATAAAAGCCTAAATTCAATCTGTTCATTATATAAGGTGATCAAGTCTCTTCAGAAAATGTGGACTAAACCGCTCAATCCATATGGATTCGTTTTACGATCTCTTTATGAACTTTTTGAAGCGTCAAAGTGGTAATTGCCTGGCTGTCTGTGGAGGGACAGAAATCTCTCGGATTTAATTTAAAATATTTTCATTTGTGTTCCGAAGATGAACGAAAGGCATACAGGTTTGGAACAACATGAGGATGAGTAAATTATGACAGAATTTACATTTTTGAGAGAACTAACCCTTTAATATTTTCTCAATTGCAGTTCAGTTTGAACTGATTGCTGAAGTATTTTTCAGTTGTTTGAGTATTTATGTTGATTACATCAGCATTACGCCATTCTATATGATTATTTTCCTGCATTTTCATGTTTTCCATTTAATTCAACACCTCCATATCCATCATGCCCCACTTGTGCTGTTGCTGACTTTATGTAGTAACTAACCCTGCCCACCCCACCTGCCCCAGCACTAACCCTTCTCTCCTCTCTCCCTGCATCCTTTGCGCGTGCGCGCAGGACAAAGCCAAGCTAGATGCGGAGCGCGTAAAGTTAGAGCGACTGGCGCATCTGCTTGCAGAGCAGAAGACTCAGTTGGACACCTGCCCCGAAGCCTTGAAAGAGCAACTTCAGCTGCAGCTCTGCAGGGTCAGTACTCACACACAGCCTTCATCCTCTTCTTCCTCATAACCTGGCCCTTCTCATCTTCATCACTAGTGCTTGCATCTGTCTCACTTCCATGAAATACATTTGGGCTGTCTTGCATGCGCTTCTTGTATATAATAATTGAATGTATTGCATCATATGTTTGAATGAAATATATAAGATATAATCAAAATGATGTTCTGGCACCAAGTCAGGGTTATATTACACTCCAAAAAAAAAAAAAAAATCATATAAAATGTATATATAATTCATATGTATTATTATATAAAACACTTACACTATTACATTTTATATTTGAATTTAATAAATTAATTGTACACCAAAATTTTTTTTTTGCATGTGACAATACTGAGCACATTCACATTAGTTATAATAAAATATTCCCATTCATATATATATATATATATATATATATATATATATATATATATATATATATATATATATATATATATATATATATATATATATATATATATATATATATATATATATATATATATAATATAAAATAAAAAATGAATTATTAAATAAAACATTTAGACTATTACATTTTATATACCTCATTGCAAAAAAATCCACCATATTTGTAAATTTAAAGAAAAAAATATATATGTGTGTATTTTCTTCAAATTAATGTAGGCCATTTTTTTTGTACGCTATATCTCCTATTATAATGAAAAACTACATTGAAGATGTAGAAATTTAGTGAATTTAATTATTAAAATGTTCAATTACAATATTGAGAGATGGTAGTGGGTGCCTAATTGTCATGAAGATAATGTAACAATGCTAAAAATCTACAAATACAATTTCCTAAATGTCTCAGACATGTTATTGACAAGTTTCATTAGCTTTAGCCTGATTGGCTAGTGCACAATTCCTGGTAGGGATTGGGCCACATAAGCTGGTAATTAAGTTATAGGAAGGAAAGGGATATTTAAAGCTGGTGGTCCTTGAATGAAAGTGTGGAGAACGGTAGCTGTTTCTGTAACAGAGTGGAATGGCTGCTGAGTTTCTTTGTCGCTGAAAGTCATTTTATGTGAGTGTTTACATGATTGATCACTAAAGGGTAGTGGTCACGAGTGAAAGTTGTGGGAGGTCCTCTGTTCAATGGCATGTGGTGGCTGAAGGCTCCAGCAGGGTGAAACTTTAACCCCTGTCTCCTTCCCTGGGGAGGTTGGTGGAGCAGAGGGGAATTGGTGTGAACTGTTGTTGGTTTCTTTGAGGCTGGTTTAACTGTGGGAGTATGACAACTTCAGTTCCTTTCCACTTTGAAGAGATGGATCTAGCACAAATGTAGACGGTCATATTTTTTGTGTATCAGGATGTTGAGACGCTAGAGGTGGAGACCAAGCGTTTTGAAGACCTAGAGTTTCAACAGCTGGAACGAGAGAGTCGTCAGGATGAGGAGAAAGAGACTCAGACCCAACACACTCTCAGGGAGATCGCAGAATACCAGCGGAGCACCGTCACACGCAAGGTGAGTTTCCTGGATATGCATCCATCAGCCTATTCAAGTCATCCTGGGAAGTTCTTACTTGTGAGTTACTTATGAGTAAGTACTTGTGTGCATTCAAAAAATTATGAGATGGGGACTTTTTCTCTTATTGACATGAAATGAAATGAAGAGCAAAAGATGTGCATTAGGTGTGTGATTGCAGTTTTGTCTATACTAGCTTTTTAAAAGTTTAGGGTTGGTGAGTCTCTTATGCTCACCAAGACTGCTTTTATTTAATCAAAAATACAGTAAAAACTGTAATATTGTGAGATATTATTGCCATTTAAAATAACTTTTTCTATTTTATATATATATTTTAAAATGTAGTTTATTCCTGTGATGGCAAAACTGAATTTTCAGCATCATTACTCCTGTCTTCAGTGTCATATGATCCTTCAGAAATCATTCTAATATGATGATTTGGTGCTCATATCTTTTTCAGGATTTATTGATGAATAGAAAGTTCACAATAACAATTTAACTTATTTTTTTGTAACATTATAAATGTCTTTCCTATAAATGTTTAATTAAATGCATTTATTAGTTTCTTTCAAAAAATATTACTGACCCCAAACTTTTGAACAGTAGTAGTAGTTTCATAATTTTAGTGCTACCACAGGTAATGATGGGAAATGTAGTTTTATCTCAAACCTTTCTCCTCTTAAAGTAGGAATGGAGTAATATTTTCTGGCAAGATTTATAGCTATCTACCAACTGTACACAAACTGAGTACAAACTACTATATATTGCACTGTCAACATTCACAATATGAATGTAAGACTAAATGAACAAATGAGACTCTAAGACTCAAAGGAAATCTGTGTTGTAAATATGATCATTTCAACACGTCTATATGTGTGACAACTTTAGGAGAGGCTCCTGGCCCTGAAGAAACAGTGTACCCAGATTTCCCAGCAGGCTCAGAGGGACAAGGACAGCTTTGTGAAGGAAAAGAACAATCTTCAGATCATGCTACAGCGGGTATGTCTTTGTAATATCATCATATAGCCATGCTGCATTGCCTATTTGTTCCTTTTTTGAACCCTTTATTGAAAATCATTTTGGTGCTTCTGAACCATGACAGTCTTTCTTGCTCTTTTTCAGGAAAAGGAGAATCTCGTCAACTTGGAGAAGAAATATTCCGAGCTCACTGGGGCATTGGGTTTCCCTGTCAGTCCCATCAGTATGAAGGAGGTAAGCCTGACAGGATTGTGTCTTCTCAGTGTATTTAAGACAAAACTTTTTTGTCTTGACATGGACTATGGCATCCTCTCTTGGACTACACATGGGCCTGAGTTCTTCAACCATGTGTGGCTGCCCCAAAAAGGCTCTATGACGCCATGAACTACATAAATAAGAAGTCTTTACTTTGCCCTTATCACAACCCTTGCAACCTGGAAATCTTTAGTTGCAGAGAGTTGTTTGTGTTTCCTCACCGTGGAAACGGGGTCTTTTTCCCCTGTATTCCAGGACTGCTTCCAGTTGGCCGACGTGTGTCCGCCTCATAGTGAATTTTGCCATGCCCACAAAACCCTGTCTCTACTTCCTGCTGACCTCGTGACGTTTTCTTCTCTTCTTTTCTCTCTGTCTATCAAAAACGCTGAGGTAACGCTCTAGCAATGTGCATGCAAGATAATGTTTGTTGCTCATTTCCTGCTTTCCAAAATACCTCCTAACATGCCACTTCTCTGGGTAGTTAAGATTAATAATGCTCATGATACTGAAAATAACATCCTAATTATTTCCTCTTTTACTGTTTTAACAATGTTTTATAAATTACTTGGAGCTTTTGCTTGGATCCCTTAAAGGGATAGTTCACCCAAAAGTTCTGTCATCATTAACTCTGACTTTTTTGTACTGTGGAACATTAAATAAGTTATTTTGAGAAGATATTTTGAAAATATTATATGAGCATAAACCCATTTTATTTTTCAAAATATCTTTTATTCACCCTCATGTTGGTCCAAACCTGACTTTTTTTTACTGTAGAACATAATGACAGAATTGTTTAGGGTGAACTATCTTTTTAAGCATTAACTGGACTTATTTTTTTATTTACATTTTTACTTTCATTACTTTTTTATTTGATTTTAGTAATTCATCTGTTATTCATTTGCTTATTAATCATTTTAACCTACTTGAATGTCTTTTCCTTTTCACCCCGTTACCTCTCCCCCCATTTTCCGAATGGTTTGTTCTACAGGGCTATGTTACAGTCAATGAGATCAATGAACTGTACTCTCAGCTGGGGGTAGACCCTATCCCAGACCCCCTCCCCACCCAAGCCCAGTCCTCCCCTGACGCTCCTGCAACAGGGACTGACCCCAGGCCCGACCCCAGTCCTGCAGAGAGCACTGCCCCACCGGGAGAGGGTGAGGTGTGTGATCAGGATGGTTAAATGTGTTCGGAATTATGCATGTCCAGGATTTAGTTTGGATATAGTTGCACATGCCAAGTACTAGAAATACTGAGTACAAGGTCTTGTTACATGGTCACTATGGGTGTTTGTGAATTTAATTCCCTTTCTCTGTGCTTTTTTTTTTTTTTTTTTTTTTTTTTTTTAAAGAGGTCATATCCTACTACTATATAATATTTATAACTATATTTATAACTTGCTCTTTAATTTTTAAAACTATTATATAATAACAAATTATTATAACAATTTTTTTCATAATATATGACCTCTTTAAACCAATTATCCTATCGGCCTACCTTCATCTGGCATCCTTATTTTCCTATTTTCTCTTTTTCTCTCTTTGTCAAAGCTGTCTCCCTCTTCCTGTCCACTGTCCTCCATCCCTTCTTCCTCTTTCACTGCATGCTCTTGTCCCAACCCTAAACCTCCCTCTGTGCACTGGCCTGAAGACATGGTCACCTTTCTCAACCCTTCTCCTCCACCTCCTCCTCTACCTGCCAAAAAACAGCGCCGCCACAGGCAGGTAAACCTTGCGAGTGCTTATGTACATATGAGTGCAATTATCAGTGACGTTTCTTACCTTTACCCTTCTGTTCCTCAGCATTTCCGCTCCCTAGAGGAAAGAAAACGGTACGGTAAGGAAGGCGGAGCTCATCTGAGTGACACTCTTCCTCGGAAGAAGACCCAGCCCACCATAACCCCACAGTTCACCTGTGCCACCCTGGGTCGTAATATACCCTCTAAAGTAAGAATATGGTATACGTTTTCTAACAAATGTGTAGTAACTTTTAAGTTCCTGACATGTTTTAAAATATTTTATTAAAAATATATTCTAGGTTATTGCTGTCTATTACTATAATGTATTGTTATACACTCACCTAAAGGATTATTAGGAACACCTGTTTAATTTCTCATTAATGCAATTATCTAATCAACCAATCACATGGCAGTTGCTTCAATGCATTTAGGGGTGTGGTCCTGGTCAAGACAATCTCCTGAACTCCAAACTGAATGTCAGAATAGGAAAGAAAGGTGATTTAAGCAATTTTGAGCGTGGCATGGTTGTTGGTGCCAGACGGGCCGGTCTGAGTATTTCACAATCTGCTCAGTTACTGGGATTTTCACGCACAACCATTTCTAGGGTTTACAAAGAATGGTGTGAAAAGGGGAAAAACATCCAGTATGCGGCAGTCCTGTGGGCGAAAATGCCTTGTTGATGTAGAGGTCAGAGGTGAATGGACCGACTGATTCAAGCTGATAGAAGAGCAACTTTGAATGAAATAACCACTCGTTTCAACCGAGGTATGCAGCAAAGCATTTGTGAAGCCATAACATGCACAACCTTGAGGCGGATGGGCTACAACAGCAGAAGACCCCACCAGGTACCACTCATCTCCACTACAAATAGGAAAAAGAGGCTACAATTTGCACAAGCTCACCAAAATTGGACAGTTGAGGACTGGAAAAATGTTGCCTGATCTGATGAGTCTCGGTTTCTGTTGAGACATTTAGATGGTAGAGTCAGAATTTGGCGTAAACAGAATGAGAACATGGATCCATCATGCCTTGTTACCACTGTGCAGGCTGGTGGTGGTGGTGTAATGGTGTGGGGGATGTTTTCTTGGCACACTTTAGGCCCCTTAGTGCTAATTGGGCATCGTTTAAATGCCATGGCCTACCTGAGCATTGTTTCTGACCATGTCCATCCCTTTATGACCACCATGTACCCATTCTCTGATGGCTACTTCCAGCAGGATAATGCACCATGTCACAAAGCTCGAATCATTTCAAATTTGCTTTCTTGAACATGACAATGAGTTCACTGTACTAAAATGGCCCCCACAGTCACCAGATCTCAACCCAATAGAGCATCTTTGGGATGTGGTGGAACAGGAGAGCCGTGCCCTGGATGTGCATCCCACAAATCTCCATCAACTGCAAGATGCTATCCTATCAATATGGGCCAACATTTCTAAAGAATGCTTTCAGCACCTTGTTGAATCAATGCCACGTAGAATTAAGGAAGTTCTGAAAGCGAAAGGGGGTCAAACACAGTATTAGTATGGTGTTCCTAATAATCCTTTAGCTGAGTGTATTGGTGCATTTAAGTAAAATGATTACATAATTCTTCCTTGTTTATTTAGTATAAAGGTGGAAAATATGCTTTTTTAAAGTTTTACTTCTTTAAACATTTTACTCATTTAAATATTAAATATCTACTTGACAACAATGGTTATTAATAATAGAATAGAAAATCTTACCCACCTCAAATTTTTGAATGTTAATATTTAATGTATGTATGGGGAAAAAAACCCCGCTCTAACATCATTCCCTGTGTTTAGTCTCATCCACCTTTAGCTCAAAGCTCCAGCTGTGGGAGTGTGTTGAATCGAGCCCTTGCCATCTCCCCTAAAGAGACACACATGGATACACACCGCCTGCACAAGGGTAGGGCTCTCCACCTCAAACACACACTGTTTAAAATATACAATGTTATTATGTAGCATTACATCATACTCCTCAAATGTGGTGCTTTTTAAGTCAAATGTTACCTGATCTTGGATTACTTTCTCTGTCCTGCAGGCAAATCTAAGAAAGGTACAGTAGTCTGCCTACAGTAGTCTAGATATGCCTGTTTGAATGTCCATTCAAATAATGTCGAAGTCTTTAAGCATGTCCTCTCTGGTGAAGAATGTCCTCCTTTGGGGGACATTCATTGCCTCAGTCAATTGGCTGATGTCAGCACCACTTTCAATGCTTTTTAATAAGTCTGGTCTTACTGAAATGGAGAAACCTGTAGCATTTCTTCACTTTTATTAACCAGCGCCTTTTATGGGTCTTATGGGATGAGGTTGAATCTTGTATGAAATAAAGCGGCTATTTTATACATATTACAAAGGCATGAAATGATATTCATACAATGGTATGATGTTATTTTAGTAATTAATTTCTGCATGATTAGGTGTGTGTCTGTAGTCATTTTATTTCTATTCATAGACCATAATTGTTACGTCACCCTGCCGTTTATGGACTAGACGGCTGATGGTGGGTGTTTATTGGTATTTTGACAGGAATGAGTTCCTCTGCAGAATGCACATCGGCCACATTCACATTAGTGAAATTTCTGTGAAATTTTGCAGGCGAATAAAAGGTCCATTGTCTAATGTCAATAGTGTAGCATTGTATGAAGCAAAGCTCACCCTAAAGTCACTTTCAAACCAAGCAGCTTTCTGTTGGTCAGTGCGGGCAATCCATTTGACCAACTTGAACCTGTTGCGAAATCTTTCCTCCTCTCACGAAATTCCCAATCATGTGCAATTCTATTAAAATGACTGGATTTTCACCTGCAGAAATTTACTAAACAATGGTAAATGTGACCGCACCTTTAGGGGACGTTTACACGACATCGTTTTAAACTGTGCACGTTTTTGAAAACAATACCGTTATCTCAGCAAATTTGTGAATCATTGAAAATGATGTGTTCAGTCTATAGGCATGTAGTGTTTCTTTACAAGGTGACATCGCCAACTACTGGCCTGGCAGCAGAATACAATGTTTTAGTCGTTTTTGCGGATCCATGTGATCCATGGTCTGTACGCAAAAAAAACCTGCAAAGGAACAACTTTTCAGTTTTTAGCACATCGTTGTCGTGTAAACGTATTTTACTCTTTACTCTTTTATTCTGAAATGAATAACTTTGGATTTTATCAAATACCCAGCATGCAACAACACCATGGTCACTGTGTGTTGTGTAGTAACTCTGTAACCAAATAAAGACTCTCTGGACCATCAAAACAAGCCAATCAAAACAAGTTTAATTAAAGTCAGTCTGCCTTATAAGGCCGTGATGTCCTCCAATAGGAGGATTTTATTGCAACTGGGTGGAAACTTTTTGTATGTTTATTTTTGTTTTGTGAAGATAGTGAAAGAATGTTGGGAAGATGAAGAACAGGAAATGCTTATTTTGAAACAAATATCTGCATTCCTTTTTAACCTGACAAGTTTAATTGTGACGCTTTTATTTTTAATTTGATAATGTTAATACACTAAAGCTTTTTGAATATGTAAGAATTATGACTTTACAAATGTAGGTGAAAAAAGCTTAACTTTGTGTTCTTGGATGGTTTATCCGAAGGTCCCCTGGGTAGGATCATCAGAGAGGCGGGTCTCTGCTCTTTTTTTGCTGTGTTTGATGTTATCAAGTTGTAGTGGAGTTGAGTCTCATCCGCTGCGCTAATTCTAGCAGTACTAGATGTTCTACTTGCAAGTTAAGCTGTGGATCTCCAGGAGACGGCAACTAAATGGATATCAAGTGCAAATATATCAGTCCGTCTTTTTATTCTGGATTTGTAGCTGGAGAAGAATGTCATTAGGGGCTTGGGATCCAATCTGTGAATCAGAGTAAGGTATTCTCCCACATATACTACCGTTCAAAGAATTTGGGGTAATTTGGTCAAATTTGAGTATTTTATGTTTTTAAAAGAAGTCTCTTATGCTAAACAAGTCTGCATTTATTTGATCAAAAATACAGACAAGGAAATATAGTTAAATATTATTACAATTTAAAATAACTGAACGTAATTTATTCCTTCAATGGCAAAGCGGAATCAACCATTACTTCAGTTTTCAGTGTCACATGATCCTTCAGAAATCTTTCTAATATGCTGATTTGGTGCTCAATAAACATTTCTTATTATTATCAATATTTAAAACAGTTGTGCTGCTTAAGATTTCTACAGAAACCATGATTAATATTTTTTTATCAGGATTCTTTGATGAATAGAAAGTTCAAAAGAACATTTATTTGAAATGTATATATATTTTGTTGTGTTATAAATGTCTTTACTGGCACTTTTGATCAATTTAATGCATGCTTGCTGAATTTATAAATGTATAAAATTTATCAAAAATTTTAACCCTTACCCCAAACTTTTGAGCAGTAGGGGGTCAGGATATTATTGCACGGTGGCTGGTCTTTGTGAGCACAGTAAAGGGCACAAGGGTGCCCTGGGCATTGCCCAGCCAGAGGACACTGAGCTGGGAAGCAGGAATGGAGAATGTGCTCCTGGGAGTGATGCTGCACTCTCAGGTAAAGCAGTGTTAGCCCTGGAAACAGGCAGGAGGACGCTCATGGAATGCTTGATATTAAATAGTGCTACTCCACAGTATTCATTATTGCTGAATAAAATCTTGTTTTCTTCGGCCAACGGTATGTTTTTTTAGGCCACAGTCAGCAGCACATTGGCGAGGAGCACCGAACGAGGTTGAGCAACCTCGGTGGCCGCGCGTCCTCACAGAACAACGTCTACCTAGACTCCTTTGGTTACCAAGACAACGGCCGTGCTTTCGACACAATGAGTATGGACAGCTCGGACAGCATGGAAACCAGCATCTCCGCCTGCTCGCCCGACAATGTCTCCAGGTGAGTTTTTTTTTTGTCACTGATTCTATCTGGATATATGTGTGCCCTCGAAAGTTGGATAAATCTGGCTAAATTTGGTGGCATCAGGGGATTTTATATATATTTATTTGCCCTTTACTTATTTATTTTTTAAAAAATCTACTGACACCAAATTTTTTAAAGGATATTTGAAAATATTTTGATGTAGAAACAATTTTCACTCAGAAGTTGCTAGTAAATCTGGTAAGAAATGGTAAGAAACGCATTGAATTAAACATGAAATTTTGAGGTAAAGAAATACATTTATTTACAACTTTGAGGTGTGTGTGTGTGTGTGTGTGTGTGTGTGTGTGTGTGTGTGTGTGTGTGTGTGTGTGTGTGTGTGTGTGTGTGTGTGTGTGTGTGTGTGTGTGTGTGTGTGTGTGTGTGTGTGTGTGTGTGTGTGTGTGTGTGTGTGTGTGTGTGTTAAGCAGCACAACTGTTTTCAACACTTATAATAAGAAATGTTTCTTGAGCATCAAATCAGGATAAATGAATGATATCATGTGACACTTTACAATTTAAATTATAATAAGATTTCACAATATTGCTGTTTTTACTGTAGTTTAAATGCAGCCTTGGTGAACAGAACAAAACAATAAAAAAAAAATCTTACTGGCTACAAACTTTTGAATGTTAGTTTGTGTATAAATTGAATAATAAACAAGAAGTATTTGTATTTATATAAAAACAACAGATGTCTGTGCTATGTGCCCTTTTGGATTTTGTGTTTCCAGACCTACAGACGGATCATATAAACTCATGACATACCAGGTCTTTGTAATCGAAAACATCTCCTATTGTAGTTCAAGCCAAGAGTTCTGTCTGGGGTACAAGGAATAAAATATTGAAGACAATGGTAATGTGTGTAAAGAGAAAGACAGAGGAACCGAAATCCAGGAACTGTATTTGTATGCCCGGTTGGATGTTCTTGTGTAGGTTACCATAAACCTCAAATCTGTTTGAGAGCGATTAGTTAAAGACTTTAGTGAAAAGACTTTGACAGATGAGACCACATGAGGTCATTTCTCAAAGCGATGTGTGTTTATGCTGTATGTGTGTGTGCTGGAGGCAGTGGATCGGTGCTTGTGTAATTTGAGTGGTTTGCTTGAATAATGTGAGTTCTGAGGGGCCCGAGAAGGACCGTTGGTACCCCCTCCTCTGCTCCAGGGATGGATCCACTCAGGTTACAGCAGGAACAGTTAGAGGAAACAGATTCAGGGTTTTTTTCCCCCCAGTTTGAATGTAATCAGACGCAGAGCGCGGGTTCGGGCTGTTCTTGGGTCTTTGTGTAGTATGTTCCACTTCTCTCTGCTGGATCTTTGGGTTCTAAAGCAGGAATGACCTCTGTTCATCTCCGGCATCACTGGTAAGATAAAGATGAAAGAACTCTTTGATGAAGGACATTGAGGAATACAATGTGTGCAAAGAGGATAGAAAAGATGGAAATAAGGTGGCCAGATGTTACCACTTGGTGATCAGAAAGAATTTTATTTATGGTTTACTTTAAATCTGTTGTCCACATAATGCATGATGGGTTTGAATGATGGGTTTGTCTTGATTTGCATTTTGAATCACCTTTGAATTTTATCTTTTGAATGTAAATTAACCAATTTAACCAGCTGTCCATCATCAGATTCCAAGACTAAACCAATCAATTTTTTTAGGTTTACACTCACCATGCACAGCATGGTCACAGAAACATCTAGAAAAAAAAATCTTGTAAATGCAAGACTGGCACTGTAATTGTAGAAATGTATCTGACAGCTATTATGTCATCAGTATTAATTTATTGAATTCCAATTGGTCTTCCTTATGTTCGTTTGCATACAGAATTGTGATTTGGTCTTATTTTTTTCTTATAACTGTCTATAACCAACTTTACAACTCCTAAACAAAATTATGACTTTATTTTTATGCAACAGATTATAATGCACGCTGAATGCATTTCATTTATGCAAAACAAATTAAGCTCAAACATTGCCCTTTTCTTTTGTGGTTTGCATTGCAAGCACTGCAATTGTCTGCATGCAGATATAGTTAGAAACATCACAAAGGCATCTGTTACTGGAAAGCTTATTATTGGAGTCCATGTTGTTTTTTGGAGAATGCCAGTATATTACAAATGGAATGGGAGCCTATAGGGTTTGACATAGAAGATGATTCCCATATATTTTTTACATGTGAAGGTATTAGGGATAATATTGAGGAGCCAAGCAGTGATGTGAAGGTTGTAGGGGGAAATTTGAAGTTTTACAGAAAGGAGGGGCTGGTCAGATCTATTCCACGTGTTCCTTTTGAAGTCTAAATGGAAAACATCAGACGTCAGACTATGGGCCGCACTCTTGAGCACTCCATGCCTGGCTTGATAATGCGTTCCAGTGCTGACCAGGTTTATTGGTTCCGTCTGTGTTCTTCAGCATATATACATACATGCCAGTGCACATACGACATGTTTACATTTGCAATGTATGCATTCTTTTCGCCGTAGGTCAAATGTAAAGTTTTAGTGACCAGTTTGGAAAAAAAAATTATTTTATTTTTTTTATAGAATTCACTCATAATGCCTCATCTCATATTTTTTTGGCAGCGCCAGCACCTCCAATGTTTCGAAGATGGAGGAGATGGAACGTCTTCTCCGGGAGGCTCAGGCAGAGAAGCACCGGCTCTTGGAACACAGGGTAATGAAACAGCCACACAAACCTGCCACTTCCTGCTAGAGTTGACTTCAGGTTCACAGTCCAGTCTTTCAGCACGCCATAAACCCACATGAACTCCATTTGGCTTCACGGATCTTAAACCGTAAGCTTGTTTGCTCTGTTAGAAGTTTTCCAGTCAGCCATGGACGGCAACAAATTTGGCTTGAAATGCAGAAACACTATGGGAATTGAGTCGTTCTTCCTGTTTCTGATGTTGTTCATGAGAGTTTGTGCTGGAACGGAGAGTACTAATTGTGTGCAGCTTTAAAAAGAAACTCGTTTCGGTGTGTATCTGTACACTACAGTGTCATTTGTGTTTCAGGAGAGAGAGATGGAGAGCAAGAGCAGGGCCCTTGAAGAGGAGAAGAGACGGCGAGAAGAGCTAGAAAAACGGCTGCAAGAAGAAACCACCAGGAGGCAGAAACTCATTGACAGAGAAGTGAAACTGCGTGAGAAACAGCGAGCACAGGTGAGCGCTGTGCTAAGACATGCATTTAGCTATTACTAGTGCTCTTATTTAGGGTTCGAGACTAAACAAAAGCCTAACCTTAAATATTAAGGGTTTAGTTCATTCAATAATGAAAATTATGTCATTAATTACTCACCCTCACGTCGTTCCAAACCCATAAGGCTTTCGTTTATCTTCGGAACACAAATAAAGATCTTTTTAATGAAATCCGAGAGCTTTCTGTCCCTCCATTGACAGCCTATGCAACTACCACTTTAACTCCAACGTGCATTTATGAGAGCACTACAATGCGTGTTGGAGATTAATATTTTGTGGTCAATTGTGTTTTTTGCACAAACAAAGTTCTTGTGTCGCGTCATAGAATCGAGGTTAAACCACTTGGGTCACATGGATTACTTTTATGATGTCTTTACTACCTTTCTGGGGCTTGAAAGTGGTATTTGTGTAGGCTTACACAAATAGAAGGACAGTGTTCAGAAGATAAGCGAATGTCTTACGAATTTGGAATTACATCAGGGTAACTAATGACGGAATTTAATTATTTTTTTAACTTTGTTTTGTTTGTTAAAATTCAGACATGAGTCTAAAACTACGGTGTCCCACACATCATCGTGCGCATGTTTTACTAATTTGTTCCCTCAAATTGCTAAATCGTGCGCACGATTTACTATTTAGTTCCCTCGATTTATAAATTGTGCGCACATTTTAATTAATTCCCTCGATTTACTAAATCATACGCACGATTTATAAATCGAGGGAACGAAATAGTAAAACATGCGAATGATTTACTTTTTTTTTCTTGCATGTCATGTGCGGGGCTCCATATAAAACCACATAAGAATAAGCTAACAATGGCATAACAAAATGCTAAAACACTTGGAAAACATTACCAGCTGCGTAAGAATATGTTAGCAACTGCTTAACTTGCTAAACACCCAAAACATATTAGCAACCACATAAGAACACCCTACTAAACACACAGCAACATGCAAAACACTCATAACACATTAGCAACTACTTAAGAATATACTAGCAACTGCTTAACTTGCACTCAAAACACATTAGCAACCATATAAGAACAGCCTACTAAACGCATAGCAACATGCTAAAACAGTCAAAACACATTTGCAACACCATAAAACACCTTAGAAACGGCATAACAACATGCAAAAACACATTAGTAACAACATAAGTACAGACTAGAAAATCTAGCTTTAGATTAATTTATACACAAATACTTAAAAGTTCATTCAGTAAAAATGGCTTCCTCCTGATGTCCTACATGTCACCCTGTCGCAGTCTCGTCCTCTGACACGCTACCTACCTGTAAGAAAGGACGACTTTGACCTCCGTGGCCACATAGACTCGGCCGGCCACAACACAGAGACTTGCTACCACGTCTCCATCACAGAGAAAACCTGCAGGGGCTTCCTCATTAAAATGGGCGGCAAAATCAAAACCTGGAAGAAGCGCTGGTTTGTCTTCGACCGTAACCGCAGGACCCTGAGCTACTATGCAGGTCAGTTGAATATTCACTTATGAACTTACGACGTTGGTCGATTCAAATGACATCAATATTGACTTTTTGTACTTTCTGTGTTTTCAGATAAACATGAAGCCAAACTGAAAGGAGTGATTTACTTCCAGGCCATAGAGGAAGTGTATTACGACCACTTAAAGAGCGCCCACAAGGTACTTTTATTCTGCTACTGATTGACTTTAACTGAATTCATAAATTCTTTAAATGACTAATTTGATGCTTTACTGAGTTCAGCAATGCTGCCCCCTAGAGGCCAAACTGTAATCTTTCTCTCTCCATCTCTCTCTCTCAGAGTCCAAACCCTTCCCTAACATTCAGTGTGAAGACTCACGATCGTGTCTACTACATGGTGGCACCCTCTCCTGAAGCTATGAGAATATGGATGGATGTTATCGTAACAGGGGCAGAAGGATACACTCAGTTCATGATATAGATGTTGTCTAACTCATGCAGAGGAATAATAATATGTGCAGTGTGTGGAATTATAAACCACCGGACTTGATCTGCACTCTTTCACATGCTGGTTTCAGTATTTGACTCCTGGACTGAACTCATGTTGTTAGTTTTGCGTTCACATCTGTTTTTCGATCTCAATCCACAGTATTGAAGCGCTTCTCTTCGCTGCATTCATATTTTTTTTTTATGCAACATGAACTTTTACTTGGCGGTCCAGATGATGGAATGGAGCACATATCCTATAATTTTGTGTGTACGTTTGTGCTTGTGTCTTTTGGTATATTGTCTGTCCGTTTGTGTAAAGAGAGAAAGACGTGTTAAATGATATTAAGTGCCAATGTGTCAAGTTGTGTGTGGTCTGTTTGCTACTTTGTGTGCAGGGCCTCAGGGACACGCACATTATGATATAAACAGCTGTTCTGCCAAAGATGAAATTTTACCACACGCTATAGAGTTTATGTATAGATGCGTGTGTTGGTATTTGCCACAGTGCCTTCAGTTCTATATTATACTGATATGCCTTTATACTCAACATTCAGATTAATCAAAGGTGCTAAGACATGCATTTGTGGACAAAAACTATTTCAACACTACAGTTATTCATTATAAAAGTCTCACAATTCCAAAACAATAAAGCTGCTTACCATTCAGGTATTACACCGATTCTAAAGAATAAAACGTCCTCTGTTTTGAATTATGCCACACAGAAGCTAGGTTTTTAGTATGTTTTATAACACTTGATCATTTTATGCATTTTTATGGTCTGTATTCAAGGCTTTCGGTCTATTTTCAGGCTGTGATTACTTTATAAGGCATCATCAGGAAAATAAATTTTTTCCTTGATTCCTAGAATTTAGCTTAAGGTTCAGCTAGTGCTACAACATAACATGTACTTAATTTCATACAGATTGTGTAGCTTTATTACTACGTGTCCAATCAGACTGAATTTGAAGTGTTATTTCATTACCACTGACTAGCAGGAGGCGACACATTCACGTGTGCTGGACATGTTAACCATAAGCTTGCATCTGTGAATTAGCCAGTAGTCTGTTTAGGATATTGTTCATTCTCATTTGAGATGAATATTTATACTTTTGTTTACCATGCATGCACCTTTATTTTTGCATATGGCAAAAATAAAGCAGATGTATATTGTTTATTATCTCTGTGTACTTTATTACCATGCTAAACCTTATGTCCTGTGTATGTGTTCATCCATAGACGTCTTGCCTCACTCAACACAGTCAAACAAGACATGCTGGACTGAAATTAAATTCAAACACTAGTATATTGCTCTTAAAAATGGACAGATGACACAGTATGAATGTTTCTGGATGATCTTTAACGAATGAACCATCTAGATATGATCATTAGATCATATGCAGAAACAAGATTGTAACCCTTTTAAAACGACAAAGAGCTTAAATGAATCTTTAAATATACTTGACTTACGCCCGGTTTCACAGACAAGGCTTAAACCTAGTCCCAGACTAAAATGCATGTTTGAGCTGTTTTAACTGAAAGCAACTCGAACTGACAGATCTTAAAATATTGTTTTATAATGTTTTTTCTAAGATATGTTAAAAAAAACTACTGTCCTAATTGAACTAAAGCCTAATCCTGGCCTTGGAAATTTTGCTACTTCCCACATCTGAAGTCGTGATTATGAGCTCATCGCGTTTAAATTTTGATTTGATATGTCATTCATATCAAATTTTTTAACTAGGAAACTTTATGGGAGCACGTGAAGGCAGCATAAGTCACAACAACTTCATTTACAACACATAGCCTACATACATATGCCAGCCCAAAAGGCATGCCAAAATCTTTAAATCGTCACCGATTAGTAACAAATTGATTTACAAAAAATATCGTGGTATGATAATTTCCTAAATTCATGTGTTTTATCCTGTTCCTCTTGAAAGTACAATAGATAAACATTTATAGAGGGTATATGCATTGACGTCATTTTCCCGCCAGAACACGCCGTATAACTCCGGAATGAATGGCAAAAGAGCCGGATGCGTGACCGTTTAGTTCGGACCCATATAGTGTTCCTTACAACTTACCCAACATCTAGTGATCCATGGATATTGATATGCAGCTACGAATCGTGTTTCCTGACCAGTAGCGCCTGGCCATACATTTAGGTAGGGCAGATGGGTCTTAACGCTAGTTTACCTGGCCTAATCGCTGAACACGTCAGACACATTTTTGGCAGAATTCTGATGTCCTTGCGTTATTAAGCCTGTGGGTGGCGCTCTAATGATGATTGACAGACTTTAGTAAACACAACATATGCATAGAATGCCATCTTAGAATTGCTTTCATGTATTATTTATTGCGTCCGAACATTGTTTTAGAATATTAAAAGTTAGGAATTCCAGTGTGGAAAAAAGTACTGTCTATTCTCAGAACAAACATAAAAAAAAACATGTTTACCTAACGTGAAAATAAGCGGGGCAGCTAGAAATCTGTCTCAATGACTCTCTCTCTCTGCAGTTCCATTTTTCACCACAGATTTACATTGAAAATATCATAGTATCATAAATACATGCCTGCCGAATCCATGCGCTACATTTGAATATATCTTGCTCACTTTACGACTTTAGTCTAGAAAAGGGAAATACAAAGCAAATTTGCCTGTGAACGCAATATAGGTAGGTCTAAATCTGGGTGATCACTCATATCAATGTTATATTGAATTCAGATCGATTAGGGCACTTTTTCCAAGTCATCTCAATGGCAAAAAGTGTCCCAATCACCCTGAATTCACCATATATATTTAACTGAAGAGTTGTCAATACAATAGGGTATGATTTTACCCTAAAATTCAACATATTGAACATTGTGGCACCTCAGTCAAGCTTGGACAATGGCCTTCAGGTGAGGTTTCCATATTGCTTAGAACTGTCAGACATGCTGTTACATGCTTAGAATTTAATTCAAGAAAGTTTACATGTCGATCTCCATCTAAGCATCATTAGAATTGTCTTTCTTCTAGGATTATACTGAACCCCTTCCTTTGGAGCAGCAACATCAACACTTGGAGGATCAAGAGAGAGATGGAGCCTCGGAAAATGAGACTAAACCAGACTACTGGGTTCCTGAAGTTCCCATTCTTGCCAGTGACACACCAGATTTCCTCTCAGGCCTTTCCTCACAATGGATGACTCTGGCTATGATCTCCTTCATCTTCATCACTATTTATCTAGGACCAAAGGTGCTGATGATGAGTGCGCTGTGCGTTTAGATCAAGTGCTTCCATCAGATTATCAGAATTGGTTACAGTGTGTATAGCTTTTACTACATACCATGGTTCCGAACCCTAAGCTTGTACTTCGTGCTCTGTGTGATTTACTTCTTCTATGGAGAAACGTTCTTCGCTCTATCTTCACTCCTGTGCAGAGAGAGGAGTACATGCACATGCTCAGCGAATACCATCCCTTCATTTCTTCTGCCTTGTACCTCGCAGGGTTCTGCATGTTTGTTCTGAGACTGGTGAAGAAACAGTTTCGCCAGCCGTTCTGCATGTTTGCCTGTAGTCATGTGATCCTGCTGAATGTAGTGAATCACTCCAGCTTAATCATTACAGACCCCTATGAGTGGATGATGTGGTTTATAGTGCCCATTTCCTGTGTTATTTGTAATAACATAATGGCTTACGTGTTTGGCTTCTTTTCCGGTAGCACCCCTCTCATCTAATTGACTCCTAAGACTGTCAATATCTTATGGCGAAATTTGTAAATCTCACAGCTTCTTGCTGTCAGACCAGCGCCACATCTTTAACTCAAGGCCCATCTGACAAGAAAAGGGCTTGCTCCCTCCCCTGGAAGAGGCAGCCTATCTTTATGGACCATCCCAAGAGTATTATGTACCAGACAACGCTCTGTCAGGACTAGAGTTTGAATGAGGACACGGAGATAGAGAGATTCAAGCCAACCAGTTTATCGAGAGACAAGATGATAATGCAATGCAAAAGGGGCAGCGCCCATGTGAGGGAAAGAGTTCAGAAGAGAGTGGAAGAAGACCAGTACATGTATGCAGATGTACAGCAGCTACAGTTAATGGCAATTTTTCACAAAAAAAAAAAAAAAGAAATTAATAAACTAGTTTGAAGTACACAACTTTTCACTGCATTATTGTACTCTAGCCCACTGGAGACTGAGACTGATCTTTTCGTATATGCCACACTGACACTAACATAGCCTATTTTAAGATCTGTCAGTTGCTTTCAATTAACTTTGGAAAACCACTAGCAGTGGCTGGTGAGCACGAGTTAATGCCAAGCCCTGATTGTGTGTATGTTTGTGCTTGTGTATTTTGGTATTTTGTCTGCCTGTCTAAAGAAAAAAAGATTTTTTAGTGCCAATAAATGTGCCACATTGTGTGGTCTGTTTGCTATTTTGTGTGCAAGGCCTCCGGGACACACACATTATGATATAAACAGCTGTCAGTGGCAAGTGGCGCTCACTTCAGAGCCAAATGGCATCCAGCTCACCCTCTCTGTCTGGACGTAATGGGTGGATGAAGGTGTGGCTGGACATTCAAGCTCCATTCGTTACATCAAGAGAGGGGGAGCTGGACTTCAAGCTCCACCCACTGGCTCTGCAGTTAGCAGCTTCTCCACACACTATAGAAAAGGGTTTTTGCCATTATGCTGTTTTTGTAAAGAGGAAACAGAAACAATCTTGCATTTATTTTTCACTTGTAATCATACCAAATTATTTTGGTCCCATGTTTCTTTTGAGATGTTTTACAAGTTTGTCACTATAACTGATATAATGGACTTGTTTATGGATTGTGATACCGGTTTATTGGAAATGGATAGTATAATTAAAACACTTATTTTATTTGGGAAATATCATATACATAAAGCAAAATGTAGTCCATGTTAACTGTACCAAATGGTAGACAATTTTCCGCTGATTTAAAGGTTTTTTACGACTCTCAGACTTCTATACAGAACAATCGTGAAGCTGTTAAGACATCTCAGCTGCTGAAAAGGGTCATTTATGTATTATGTGACTGATTTTTGATGCATTTACGAGATGCAGAATTTTATAGATTCAAGTGGTTTTTGTATGACTGGATTCCCTATATTGTTATTTCAATTAAAAAATCAAATAAAACGCACACTATAGAGATTATGTATAATATAGATGTGTGTTTTGGTGTTTGCCACAGTGCCTTCTGTTCTATATTATACTGAAAAACTCAACATTCAGATTAATCAAAGGTGCTAAGATGTGCATTTGTGTGTTAGACAAGCTATTTCAACACTACAGTTATTCATTATAAAAGTCTCACAATTCCAAAACAATAAAGCTGCTTACCATTCAGGTATTACACCGATTCTAAAGGGTAAACATCCTCTTTTTTGAATTACGCCATAGAAACTAGGTTTTCAGTATGTTCATACTTGATTATTTTAACTCTTGCATTTTTATGGGCTGTATTAAATGCTTTTGGCCCATTTCAACCTATGATTACTTGTATTTGGTTGGGGGAAAAAACAGCAGTGCTACAAATAAGAATCATCAGAAAACAAAAAAAGAGAGAGATTTTCTTGATCCCTAGAAATTAGCTTCAGTTTCAGGCAGTGCTACAACACAACAGGTTTTTAATTTCATACAGTTTGTGCAGTTTTATTAGTACAGACTGTATTTGAAGTGTAATTTCACCATTACCAGCAGGAGGCGACACATTCACGTGTGCTGAACATGTTAACCATAAGCAGCAGTCTGTTTTGAATAGTTAACACTCATTTGAGATGAATAGGCTTGTACTTTTGTTTACCATTAATGCACCTTTATTTTGCATACAACAAAATAAGGTGTATAACTATACTGTTTATGATCTCTGTACTTGATAAGACTTTAAGTTTTGTGAGTAGGCTATGTGGTCGTCCATCTAGATGTCTTACCTCGCTCCCCGCAGACAAACAAGACATGCTGGACTGAAATCAAATGAAGGATTTGAGCAATAACAGGGTGGAGAGTAGTTTGGTCGGGTTGTTTAGGATTACTGTATAGATTGGGTGTCCTAGCTTCCAGGCCTGATTATTAAACTCTCTTCTCGATGTTACTCCAAAAAGATAAACAGACGTTCTGCAATTAGAATATTTACATGTGCAATATCATTTCAACATCCTCCAAGCAGGCGTGTGTGAGTGTTGAGCCCTGCAGGCCTGCTCTCATTTTTCATATACAGCCTTGTTAGGATGTGAATGTTGGGTTTAGATCGTATGACATCATCCGTGCTATGATTAATGTCCTATATTTGGTTTTCTTTTGTGGGAATACTGTCCTTTACTTGTCCTTCTTTTTGAGAGAATACTGCGTGCACAGGATTCTCTCAGGAGGAGGTGCAAACTCGAGCCTAGCAAATCATTTGTCAGTTTCCTTTAAAAGTGCACTTCCCTAGAAAGGTGTTTGGGCCGCGGCGTTCCCAATAAAACATCCTGTTTCCATCTGCGTCCTTTGTGTAGTCCATCATCTCACTCTTTCATTTCCCCCAATTTCCCCCCTTCTCCCTCCCGTTGCTTGGGTTAGAACTGTCCATCTTGACAGCACTTATTTCATTCCTCCCTCACTTTCAAGCGAGGCGTTTGGCATCTAAACGAGCCTAATGTATTGAACGCATCCTCATATATTATCCGGGGAAGGCGCAATTGGGGCCCATCTTGTCAAGCGTCGTCCTGTCTGTTTAAAAATAATTGATGCTGGAGAGATTCTGACTCAAACGCACTTATGCCTGTCCTCAGAGAATACACATACGGACATGTCATTTTCCTCAGGGTCGATCTCGAGGGAGTTTCCACACCCCCATCTGCAGGTTTGGGGATGGCGTTAGGATTAGGCCCAAAGCAAATTCATGAGGTGCATCTGAAATCGCATACCGTCTGACTAGGTAACCTACTACATTTGATGAGTAACGAACTTTGCAACCATTAAAAAAGTATTTTTATGAATGAAATCAGGATGTATAGGCCTACTACATTTGCCATGTTGCCATTTGTTATGTGACCTACAGCATGTCGCTTCACTCCCATTTAGTCATCCAAGTGGCCTACTTTTCACCTACTGTTTTACAAATTCTGACACACTAGTCATTTCATACTGTTTTCACCTACTGTGTAGGGAAGTGTGCATATTCAGACATAAGGATGGACTCAAACAATTCTAGCTATGCTAGTGAAATGTGTCACTGAGTTACGAAATGTATCCGAATTGAATTAGTAATTAATTTCTCACTATATAGGCATTAGTGCCGTGTTCTTTAGTCAGTTTGTTGTAGGCTGACTGTGTGCGTACAATATGCACATACTATCTGGGTTGATTAAATTTACATCAAGTGTCATGTACTGTTCACATACCCTATTGTACGCATGAAAAATAAAAGTATACTTTGAGCTTAAAAAGCTATTTTAAAGAGACAAACCCTTCAAGAATTCCCACATTAAAGGTAGGGTGGGCAATTTCGGAGTGGCTAGCAATAGCAAACTAGCTTTGAAAGCACAAGATCCCAGCCTCCCTTCAAAGGGCTCTCCAAAGCCACGTCTCCTCCAAAAGACATGAACGCACACAACAGATTCCGCAAAGCGTCACAACTCACGAGGCGAGAGCATTAAATTAGGCTGTCTCATGTCTCAAAGCACATAACATTACAATAGTAATGAACGTAAACAACTTACAGAGCTCTAATTGTACCTGAGCCTGACTGCTGCAGATTCATTTCGGCTTTGATAGTGTTTTTAAGTGAACAGCTCACTTGTTGCCATCTCGTAATTATGGTTACAACATGGCGTTAACGCAGTATATATAAGCTTGTTGTTTTGGTTCAGGAGGAACCGTAAAAGGCAGCTGCTCTTTGTTTGCATTCGGTCTGTTTTTTGTTTGTTTTTTGGCCCTGAGACTTCCACAGAAGATATATGTAGGCCGTTTTAATATCCAGACCACTTCTATCATTGATAAAGATGTGAAGAGAGTTTCAACCAGTATAACAAAAAGTGTTTATAAAATAAATTGCTATTGACATATTTCCAGTTGAAACAGGGAGTTAAAGGTAGGGTAAGAAACAACTGCTCATCAAACCATTTAATGAGGGATTTTAAGGTAAGATACATCAATCTTGCTATTTGACATGTTTATAGCTAGCTACTATGTAACACTAAGT
>CM031966.1:24706659-24746659 GCA_018749465.1 Paracanthobrama guichenoti
TGAGAATAATTGATAGTGTATTGATTAGATGGATTTAAAAAAAAAAAAGTATCCACCTCAGGAGGCTTTTCTCCTCAACTTCACGCTTGAGTTCAGACTGCACTTGAGTGACTGTGGTGTATATTAGCGGCTCATAATTCACAAGACTTTTCACTTGCAAACTCGTGAAAAAACGTCATTTTGTTCCTGCTGTTTCAGAGATGGAAGACCCTGTTTCCAAGGCTCAGATAGAATGAATTATACATGTAAAGTTTGTGAAGTGGATTTATTATTGATGCTGATAGAAGCTTGGGAAGAAACAACGACTGTAAGGAAAGGAAATGACATCATCCACTGGGTAGAGAATGTCAGAGTTGGTGTAAAAATGAAGAAGACATATGAAGGATGAAGAAGCATAAAGTATTGTTTTCAAAGCATGAAACTCAAGAGAAACTAAAGGGTGTGTTATTCTCATGAGGCTGCAGCAAATCAAAGAGTGTGAGTGTGAGAAATGAGATTTGAGTTCCCCAAGTGTGTGAATTTGCACAAACTCACACTGCACCATTCTCACTCCAATCAGTGTCCTCAAAACTCTCCGTCAGTCGCGCGTACCCCCCACCCACCGGCCCCACCTCCACCTCTCATTGGATGACCTACTGAGGTTGCCATGGAGATTTATGTAGTAGGGCAAGCGTGTGAAATGAAGGGTGCAGATTTTGAATGGCCAAACCCCCTGTGATACAATTCCATATGCACAAAAACACAGATTTCTGATCACGCAATCCTAGTGCGTACAGTGATTCAGACAAACCAACCAATCTCACTTTTTTTGTTTTTTGAGCATTCCTGGAGGCCCGGTGGTGTCATCTGAATCAGAATCAGAAAGAAAGAATCAGAAAGAGCTTTATTGCCAAGTGTGCTTGCACACACAAGGAATTTGTCTTGGTGCTGAAGCTTCCAGTGCACATATACAATACAACACAACATGAACACAAATATACAAATATGAAAAATAGTATAAAATAAAATAAAGGTATGTATATATATAGGTCACAGTTACATTTAAGAATATATTGCACTAGTTTAGAATATATTGCACTAAACAGTCAAAGTATTGCACTTAAAGGCGGCTGGGGTTTGGGGGGTATTCAACTGTTCAAGAGGGAAATGGCCTGTGGGAAGAAACTGTTCCTGTGCCTAGATGTTCTAGTGGCCAGTGATCGAGTCGCCGTCCTGACGGTAACAGTTCAAACAGGAAGTGTCCAGGGTGAGCGGAGTCTGTGATGATTTTACCTGCCCTCTTCCTCACTCTGGAAGAGTACAGGTCCTGGAGGGCTGGCAGGGGCACCAATAATCCTCTCTGCAGTCCGGATTGTACGATGTAGTCTCCTGATGTCAGATTTGGTAGCTGAACCAAACCAGACAGTGATGGATGTGCACAAAACAGACTCAATGACAGCCGAGTAGAACTGGATCAGCAGCTCCTGTGGGAGGTTGAACTTCCTCAGCTGACGGAAGGAAGTACAGTCTCTGCTGGGCCTTTTTACAATGGAGTCAATCTGATTGTCCCACTTCAGGTCCTGAGAGATGGTGGTGCCCAGGAACCTGAATGACTCCACTGCTGCCACTGTGCTGTTCATGATGGTGAGTGGGGGCAGAGCAGGGCTGTTCCTCCTGAAGTCCACTATCAAGATCTGCTGATCTTTTCTGAGAGGGTGATCTTAGCGTTCACTTCATGACCAAGAAAAAAACAAAAATAGATAAATAAATGTCTAAAAGATACATGTATATATCTTACTGTTTAGAATTTTAATGTAGTTTAATTAATTTTAATTTAGTAATTTTCTTGGACTATTAAAATAATTATTTCTGAAAATAGTTATTAAAATGGCAAAGCTGTTTAGCATATTTTTATAATTTTAATATTTTAATAATAATGTATATTACAATTATATATTAACTAACTACACTCACCTAAAGGATTATTAGGAACACCATACTAATACTGTGTTTGACCCCCTTTCGCCTTCATAACTGCCTTAATTCTACGTGGCATTGATTCAACAAGGTGCTGAAAGCATTCTTTAGAAATGTTGGCCCATATTGATAGGAGAGCATCTTGCAGTTGATGGAGATTTGTGGGATGCACATCCAGGGCACGAAGCTCCCGTTCCACCACATCCCAAAGATGCTCTATTGGGTTGAGATCTGGTGACTGTGAGGGCCATTTTAGTACAGTGAACTCATTATCATGTTCAAGAAACCAATTTGAAATGATTCAAGCTTTGTGACATGGTGCATTATCCTGCTGGAAGTAGCCATCAGAGAATGGGTACATGGTGGTCATAAAGGGATGGACATGGTCAGAAACAATGCTCAGGTAGGTTGTGACATTTAAACGATGCCCAATTGGCACTAAGGGGCCTAAAGTGTGCCAAGAAAACATCCCCCACACCATTACTCCACCACCACCAGCCTGCACAGTGGTAACAAGGCATGATGGATCCATGTTCTCATTCTGTTTATGCCAAATTCTGACTCTACCATCAGAGCTGGCAAAATTTTTCCAGTCTTCAACTGTCCAATTTTGGTGAGCTTGTGCAAATTGTAGCCTCTTTTTCCTATTTGTAGTGGAGATAAGTGGTACCCGGTGGGGTCTTCTGCTGTTGTAGCCCATCTGCCTCAAGGTTGTGCGTGTTGTGGCTTCACACATGCTTTGCTGCATACCTCGGTTGTAACGAGTGGTTATTTCAGTTAAAGTTGCTCTTCTATCAGCTTGAATCAGTCGGCCCATTCTCCGCTGACCTCTAGCATCAACAAGGCATTTTCACCCACAGGACTGCCGCATACTGGATGTTTTTCCCTCTTCACACCATTCTTTGTAAACCCTAGAAATGGTTGTGCGTGAAAATCCCAGTAACTGAGCAGACTGTGAATTACTCAGACCGGCCCATCTGGCACCAACAACCATGCCACGCTCAAAACTGCTTAAATCACCTTTCTTTCCCATTCTGACATTCAGTTTGGAGTTCAGGAGATTGTCTTGACCAGGACCACACCCCTAACACATAAAAAGTTTTCAGTTTTTCAGTTTCATGTAAACAGCCTCTCAGTGTAAACTACAAAAAAAGCAAATTTGTGACAGCATGCACATACGTATTATGGGCCAGATTTACTAACAGCTTGCGCCAGCACAAACCCTGTTTTGGCGTTAAAAACTACTGTCAGGATTTACTAAAGACACAGTGAGGAATTAGTGCTGAAAAGGCGTGGACAGGGTTATTTTTGCGGCTGACCTTATTGCATATACATTTGTAGGAGTTTCCCTTTCAGACACAAAATTTATGGGAGGAGAGTATATAAATGAATCATGCAAGGTGATTTACTAACGTTTGCGCCATTATTTACCGCCCGAAAAAAGCACGTCTTAAACCAGACGCTAACTGGTAGGCTAGATTGTGTTGGTATTATGGAAATGATCCTGCTGTGTCTGTTCTTTAATTTGCGTGTCATCAGTAGATCACATGCAAAACTTTCCACTCCCATCTGCGCTTTTTTGGAATTGTGCCCTCATGCTATAATTTGCCCTGTTTAGTAAATCTGGCCCTAAGTGTTCAGTCTATAGGCGCATAGTGTTACAAAGTGACATCGCCAACTACTGGCCAGACAGCAGAATATAGTGTTTTTGGTCGTTTTCGCGGATTTGTGTGAACGGGAGTCGTTTTGACAACGTTGACGTCTGGAAAGGAAAGACGTTTCTGTTTTTAGTACACCGTTGTCATGTAGACATTTCAGAGGGATTTCAGCAATAGGGTTTTATACAAACACTATTTACCCAAAGTAAGCATTCAGCATGAGGATATAAATAATTTTCTTTGGAAGCTGTATTCAGAATCCACTTGGCTCAAAAATCAGGAATTTTCTCGGTGTGACAGGCTTTTAGCAGGGAAATAGAACGGAAAAGAGGAGAAAGAGAGGAAGCAGAGAAAGCAAAAGATATTAGACGTCTACGTTTACTCCGTATCAGGTTACACGTCAACTAAAAGCAGACAAACAGGAAAAACAGGGAGCGTTTCACTCACAGCACTTCAAGTACAAAACAAAAGTTCAGTCTTGGATAGCAGGCAAACCCTTGTGAAGTTTTAAGCAACCGTTTCCAGTTTCCCCTGGAGATGAAGGAAAGAGAGTTTCTGAGAAAAGAGGGGCGTGAGTGAAACTGTCCATGGACTTTTAACGCGAGTTGTTCAGAGAAATGCTGCCCTATTTGTCCTATGTTGCTACTGTGTAGGCTATTTCTGAATTATTTAGCTTTTAGGATCATAGCAGCCCACAAATATAGTATAGTAAGATGGCTTTTTTCACCTCTAAGAGCCATTTGACATTTAGAGTTTACTTCGGACAATCCTCCACTCTGTCTTGAATATACAGCACTCTTTCTCTGCCTCTCTTTCACTTGTTTATGTAAATGCACTCTTATGTATCTTCTCTCTGTTCATTGTAATCAAATTCAATTCAATTCCACCCAAGCAAAGTCACTTCTAAATAGACCCTCTTGCTTACACTCACTCCATAACGCAGTTTTTTTGTCTCGCTTCCTCTCTCTCTTTTCTGTCCTCTCTCACACTAACACAGGCTAAACAAAAGCCACAGGATACAGGATGCAAGCACATACAACATACAAAAAGCAACATAGCACACATATTTACAGTAATTTACAGATATTTCATTGTATTGTAATATAAATTTGCCAAATTTATGGCTCGTAAAACTATGAAGAGTACGTTTTTACAGTCTGCTAAAAGAATAAGTGCCTATTTAAAAACAAAAACAAAAACATATGATATATACACTACCGTTTAAAAATCACTAAAATGTGTCATATTTCCACAAAAATATTGTATTGTAATTACAACTTTGACCTTTCTTTAAGCCCAGAGTTTCTGAGTTGGGGTGGAGGACGCAATAGATGCAGCATTAATGGTAAATTTGTTGAAATTGTTTCAGTTTACAATAAAAGTAACTAAATTGCATGTACAAAATATGACGGTATTGTAGAATTACCAATATATTATGATTCAATTTACAGCACCTTTATAATATGAATAGGAAAAACACGCATGTGCCTTCTTTATTCAGCATTTTGTAGAAGTAGAACTAAATATTTTTGCTTCAACCAAAGTGATTTGAACTCACCTTATGATAATTACGATTTACCAACTCGTAAATACGAATCAGTATTGGGGAAACAATATTGCGTTACTCCTTAAAAAAGTAAATAATTGTGTTACTTAGTTACTTTTTAATGAAAATAATTTGTGTTATTTGTGTTACTTTTGTGTTAGTTTTTCTCACCTGGGCTGGGCTTGCTAACAAAAAATTAATTAAATAACAAAAACACTCTTACTTCAGCAATAAAAACAACAAAATACAAAACACAAATGTGATATTTAAAGTAATTTTTCCTTATTCATATGGTTGAATTGGATCATCAAAGGTCAGCATTAAAGACACTGGTTAATAAAGTGAGATTAAATACACAAAGTATATTTGTTTTATTTAACATTTAATTATTGCAGGTTTGCGGAATATTCTGAGTTTGCATTTCAATGTTTTTATTAATTTCTGTAAAAACTGAAACTGTTTTGAACAAGTGAGAAGAGTAAATGCATGCTTACATTTAGTCTGTAACTACAATAACCGTCATGTCTATACAGTGCACACCTCAACAAGAGAGGAAACGAGAGGTGTCAGTCAATGAATGGAAAACAACTTGCGTTACTTGTTTGAAAAAGTAATGTGTTACTTTACTAGTTACTTGAAAAAAGTAATCAGATTACGTAACTTGAGTTGTAATGCATTACTCCCAACACTGTATACCATAAGAAAAGATTCTAAGCACCAAATCAGCATTTTAGAATGATATCTGAAGAATTGTGTTAATAAAATTAAGGTTTGTAATACTATATTAAAATAGACAAAAAGTTATTTTAATGCAGCCTTGGTGAGCATAAGAAATTTCTGAACACCCAGGGTATACCATGCGCATGGTTACCGAATTGCCACACTGATGATTCTGCCGCCGGTCCTGGTTTTGGAACAGATTCTGAGCTCATTAAACAGGCCCTCTAAGCCCCTGCGGGTGTCAAACCGAGGATAGAGCCCTGGGGTATCCCATCCGGCTCCCAGGTGTGATGAGAGCTAATGAGAATATGAGCTCAGGGATCATCAGGTTAAGCCACCCCCTTCCGTCAGACACATGCGTTGATACGCCAACACATCGTGCCTCAACTGCCAGTATGTAGCTTATTCTAGATTACTGTCTAATTCAAATACATACAATGTTTACAATGCATTTATTCCGTTGTAAACACTGTTTACATACCATTACCATATTTTTTGGACATGCATGTAATACTATGGTATTATTTTAAGTATATACACATAAACAAGTACTGTTTAAAAATTACAGTGTAAGAATATAAAATATCATGGCATACCAAAGTACTGTAGTTTTACCATCACTGTAGCATAGTAATGCTTTTTTTTTTTTGTTTCTCTCCATTTGACACAAATTCCCTCTCTCTCTCTCATTCACAGAATCAGGTCTTTGAAAACTAGGCCATCCAACCATTAGTCACACATACACACTCACAGTCAGCTCTGCTTATGCAAACAGCAGTAATGTCTAATTTTCTGCTACCACACATACACAGAGAGAGAGAAAGAGAGAGAGAGAGATAAAACACATTTTAAAGGGTAAATCCAGATGACCCAATTACAGCACAGTCATGGCTAATGCTAACTAATTCTTTAGACCATGGCAGTTAATAGCTCTGCACACATAAACATACACACATTCCAGCAGTTTTCTCATCTGTAGGGTTGATATCAGAGGGTTATGGTGTTACATAAGACTTTTACATAAGAAGCCACACTGCAGCGAGAGCTGCTCAGGAGTGAATGTTTTTCGCTGCACCATTACTGTTGGGACTGCACCAAATCCCCCCCTCAGAAACACACACACACACACACATTTATGTCTCCATCCACTTGGCCTTAATGAACAAGCACTAAATCGAGCATAGCTCTTTCTTATCTGTATTCACTCCACACGCACTTCCTTCTTTCACCTCACTCTCCCAAAACCACATCAATAACAGATCCATGACAATGGAAGCCCATAATTTCCCTCCATAACCCATAGTAAACACCTCCCTTTGTCAACCGGATTCACACCGACAGCTGAACCCAGACCAACTTTCTTCTTCCATCTTAACGGGTGGGATTTAAATCCCAGCAGACTGTGGCTGGCTGCTAAAAAGACAACCGTGATGCTCTTTACGTCTCTGCGATTAATACAGATAACATCTAAGCTGCCCACATGGCCCTGTTATGTGTGTGGAAAATTTGAATAGATGTCCACTTCCTGGATGTACACAGAGAGTTGTTTTATTTATTAAATAATGAACAATTTAAAGAAAGGGAGCATATCATAAAAGAAAGAGAGCACATCATAAAAGAAAGAAGGCATGTCATGAACCTTCTGAAGAGAAAATAGTTTACAGCTTACAAATTAAATGTCCCAGCAGTGAAGAGTTTATAAAAGACAGTAAAAAAAAATCTTACTGGTGAATCAAGCCAAATACTGCAAAAAAAAAAAAATTCTTAATCACTATTTTTTTCTTGTAAAATATTTTATAAATGTAAATTTTATCCATTTTAAGGATAGTTTTATAGTATTTAAAACCAGAAAAAGCATTGATTAAGTAAATGATTTCTGCAGCGCGATTGCTCACAAATATGAGAGCCAAAGGGTGATGACATCTCCAGGGGAACAACCACATGACGGAAGACAGTTAACTCTTGATACATATGGGCTTCTCCATATCTCTCTCTTTTCTTTATTCATTCATTGAGTAGTGAGCAGGCAAGAAAACAGACCTGTGTGTAGAGTGATGTCATGCTACATTCAGAAATATCCAGCTCAGTTAGTGAGAGTAGTACAAATCACTGTGAAAAGAGGAGGATACTCATGATCCGGAGGTTTATTTTTTGCCGTGTTTTCCAAAAAAAAAAAAAAAAAAAAACGCATATCCACAGTGAGGTCACAGGGAGGTCCTTGTCCAATATAAAAGAGTTACAAAAGTGGAGATTCAGTAAAAAGAACGATTTTCTTTTCATCAGTATCAATAGGAAGTCGCGTTGTGTGATACGAAAGAGTGTCTCGAACAAAAGGCTGTGTTCCCTGATCCAGTTTGAGTGTACAAGACTCCATGCAGCTTTATTTAGGAGTGTCAGAAGTGCTTGGTTTCATCTCACACAGTTTTAAAATTCATTACATGTAAAATACTGGAGAGATGAAGATCGCAGCTGCGTTTTACACAGTGCTTATAGGATGACAGAGCAAAAAAAATGACCACAGTTTCACTTATTCCAATAGAAGGGAATAAGAAGCTTTTTGATATTAAACATTCTTCTTAGGATCAGCATTCTCACCATATTATTCCTCTTTGAAAGACTGGTAAGGTAAAAAAAAAAAAAAAAAAAAACCCTCAAGATTACATTATTATGAATGTCATGTGTTACATATTGCAGTGCATTATACAAAACTCTTAATTATATTAGGGTGTAATATGCAACATCACAATTCATTTCAAAGATGTAAAAACAGATATAGTCCTCAGTAGACGGGTGAAATCAAAAAAGTGGAGGTTGATTGCTTCATATCAAAAAACAGTTTTGGCCTAAAGCTCTTGTGATAGATTTCTATTGTCAGAAACATCTAATGGGCCTCCAAGCTTTCTACTTCCTGCTTTGTGAAGTGGGGGTGCTCTTGTTGCCAGAACGACGGACAGGAACCTTCGAGACAGGGATTCGAGTGCGTGGAGGGGCATCAGTCTTTTTAGGAGGGGTGGTTGAAGTGGGGCTAAGATTAGAAGACAGCGCTCCTTGACTGGAAGAGTGGGACGGTGGTGTTTGCCTCACACTAATGGGTATCTTGGAATCTCGAGGTAGGCTGGTGCTGCCTTTCATGGATCGGAATGAGGAAGTGACGGAAGATGAGGATTTCGGGGAAGGCAAGTTAATTTTTAGGTCCCCTGCAGATTTTGTTGGTGAACTCACATCATCGTCTGAGCCAGCAGCACTAGGGCTGTCGGGATCATAAAGGTCGTAGAGTGCATCTCCAGAGCAGCTGTCCTTCAGCAGGCCGTCCCGACGGAGGAAGGTGCTGTCCTCATCCTCTGGGCCAGGTGTGGGAGAGTCCCAGTAGCCTTCATCACTTGGTGGGGCATCCTGGAGTTCTTTATCAACAGGGGGAGGTGAGGGACGAGAGGGATGCTGCTTTCCCATCTTGCAAACTCCACTCACAGGGATCTTACTGAGCCCAAGTGCCTTCACTTGAGGTGGCCTCTTCTCAAGCCGGTTTGGTGCATGATGCAGAACAGGCTCTGTACGTCGTAACGCTGGGGAGTCTTCAACCTTCTGGGGCAACATATGCCATAGACCCTGCATGTCAGCATCATCAACACCCTCAGGACTAGCCATCTCCTCTCCTCCACCCATGTAGGCAACAACTCCACTACCCTGTGGCTTTTTGGGGGCTGCACGTGGTCTGTGGTGGGCTGGGATGTAGCAAGAAGCATGGATAGATGTAAGACTACTGACCTGGGGAGGAAGTGGAGGCTTGGCAGGAGAGCATCTCTCAGAGTTTGTCCCGGCTCCACTTAATCTGCGACCCATGCAGCCCCCGCTACTGCTACCGGTTCCACTGCTTGTGGCACTTCCCCCATTCCCAGAATCCTCTTCTGGGTCAGCGATGATGTCACCACAGCCTGTTAAAGAATCAAAGCTTTTAAGTGAAGTAACATCGGTGAACATGGAGCATAAGCGATCCACAGATTGCTCGGATTGTGGGTCAGCTATGCTGTGCTCCATCGGAGGGGTCAAAGCACAGGTTGGAATGGAGGACAAAAGTTCTGAAACACTGTGTTTATCATGATGAAGCTCTTCTGTCTGGACTTGGACTGGAGAAGGAGCAGGAGACTCTTCAGTAACTGTGTGTTGTTGGGAAAGAGGAGGACTAGAGTAGCCGTACTCAACTTCATTATTACCCTGTAGTTCTTGCATAGACGTTGCCTTCCATTTCTCAGCATCCCCTGAGAGAGGAGTCTTTTCAAACACTTGTGGTAGGGGCTCAAGAGTCAGTGTCATGTCCTTTTCTGTTTCCACGCTGCCAGAGCTAGGGGAAAGTATCAGGTCTCCCTCCTTTACCTCTTTGGCTATCTCCAAAGAGTCCTCTTGAACCTGGGGCTTCCGCCGCCAACGCATGCTGCTGAACAGCCCTTTAAGTCCTCGTCCTCGCCGTCCCACAGTAGTAGTTCCATCCCCTGCACGGCTGCTGCTCCGGCGCAGTAAAGAGAAGAAGCTGAAAGACTTGGTGATGGAGCTGCGGAGGGGGGCGTTGGATACACCATCTGGCGTGCCGGCGTGGAGCTGGTCACTACTGGCAGATTCCTCTTTCCGGTGGCCGTCAAGCTCTGATGGATTGTCCGTTATTAAGCCATCATGGGTTTTGCTCCTAACGAGCTCCAGTGGCTTGCCAGCGGCTTTACCGGTGGACTCCCCTTTGTTCCTGACAGAGAAAATACTCGGCATGCTGCTGCCGGACTTACGTTTACCGAACAGCTTGAAGGCGGCTTTGTTGAGCTTTCCTGGTGGCTGAGGGTCACACGGAGGCGGTTCACTGCATTCGTTTTGAACCTCCATCTCTGCCACTATGTCTACTGCACCCTCTGTTTTTCTTTCTTTCTTCTTCTCCCTTTATTTTACCTTGTCTCTAACTGCTTCTTCCCTTTTGCTCTCCCTCTCCACTTCTATCCGCTGCCTTTGCTTGTTGGTGTTCTCCCTGCCTCGCTCTCTTTCTCTCTCACTGGTGGCTGTGCCTGACAGTCTCTATGGTAACTGGGAGGGTTAAGCAGCTTTCGTCAGCGCTGGAGGCGAGCCAGCACTTTTTTCTCCGCCCCCACAGCTCGCCCCCTCCGTACACAAACACACCCTCATCCCCCACACTGCAAACATCAGATATCCTTCTCCTCTTTCTTGCCTCAATTATTCTCTTATTATCTCACTGAAGACGCGTGATATGCATCTATGTGTGGGCTGTAAAGAATGGGTGTATTGCTTTATAACATCATGATTGTGCTCATGTTACATGTGACTGCAACTGTGTACAAATATGTGTGTGTACATAATAGACAGAAAGTTTTTGCATTCTTTACTTGTGTTTTTATAGGGGTTATAATGGAATTAGTGTTGCATTTAGGATTTTTTTAAATCTGGAAGGTTTCCAGAATTGCTATAACGATCAGGAGTATTAGAGGAAATGAATAAAGTGAGGACAAACCTCTCAGTGTAAGTAAAAATAAGCCACTGAAAATCCCCCTCAGATGAAAAGGCTCAGGAAAACATTCAAGTTGTGTGGTTGCTGTAGAGTCTCTGTACTTAGGATTTAAGCAAAAGCTGCTGATTTGAGAAATTACAAGTATGAAGACATGAGGCAGATTTAGATAAACATTTCTCTCACTTATAATGAATGCATGCACAACACAATTGAAATGGTTTAGGGAAATGGCTGATGAAATTTAAATGAGATTAGATCAGCTCACGCTGGTGGTCCTCACCTGTTCTTGGCCGTCTGGAGTGGTTGATCATATTCAAAGTATCCTTCAATAACCCGCAGTCCATCTGCCTCCAGCATATGGGCCCAGGGGGACTCCTGTTACCACACTCCTCCAGTGTTACACAACTCCAATTAGTTAGTCCAATTGTGTACAAAAGTAGTGAACAACTGAAAGCTTTTGGGTTTTCTTTTTTTAGCGGTTGAAATATATACATGGAGACATTTGGTGAGAAACATTATACTTTATAAATGTTGTGGCAAAGCTAATAGTCATGGTTCCCACACTCTAGTCTTTCATATACTGGAGGGTCATGTCTCCCCTACTTTTTGTGAAATAATCACTATACAAATACAAGATTATACTCGGCCACATAAAATCATGTCTTTAAGACCAAGCAAAAGTCTTTATCAGTCGCTATGGACTACACAAACGTTCAATCAGTAAATGGTAATCTACTATGGTTAGCCCTCACTTACTTGCCTTTCAGTTAGGAATACTGGGTGGACCTTTACATTTCCTAATTAATATTCATGAGCCAAGCTAATAAGGTCTCCAATCTGGATTTTTTTAAAAACTAAAAAACTATAATTGTTTTAAGATTGCACTTGCAAAGTGAAATGTATAACAATGAAAAATACTTTATAAAAAAAAAAACTCTGAGCAAATTTTAAAAATGGTAACACTGACACAAGATTTAATTCATTAATGTTAATGCATTTACTAATCTAGGTTAGTGTTAATTTATATACTATCATTCACTGTTAACTATGTTCATTCATTTATGCCAACTGAAATAAAAAACTATTTACTATAAAAATGGCCTTTGACTCCTTTAAGATTTTATTAATTTCTATGCATTTTCCAGGTCTAGACCTCATTATTTTCATTTCCAGTTTTTCCTTGTGAGAACCCTGATTAGAATGCAAGCGACTCTGAAACAAAGACATCAGGGCTAAATAATGATATCTACATCCATCTATCGGCCTCTTCCCTTATTTTTAAGATTCCCTTAAGACAGCTTGAATAAATCCCTATGAAACTGATGTGCCCACCCATCCACCCTTATCTGTATACAGGCCTCCTCTTCCACCTCACTTGTATGGAACAATGTCTACATTCACACAATGTACAGGGGGGCTGAAGCATACAGTGTGTGTATGTGTAAAGCGAAGCCACCGTTCAGCAGTTTCAGCGAGGTCAAGTCTTCCTGGCCTCTGATTCAGCTTTGGTTCCAGGTCTGCTGCGCTGGACCAAAACTCCCCACCTGTGTTTGTCATTTCTGTCAGCAGCCCCTGAGGCATGGCGGCTGGAATGTCTCATCACACCCCTTGTTTCTTCGGGTCATTTTGGGTCTGCATACTCGTTCTCCACTCTCTGGGCCACTGGAGGCTGTCTGCTTGAGGGCATACGGGGAGAAAAATTAACCAGAACCACAAGTTAAGAGACCAACACAAAGAAACCGAAAGAAAAAAGAAAGACCTTAAACGATCTGAAACAACTTCAGTTTGCAGTCCATTTTTTTTAGGATCCACCTCGGTGGATAAACACAGTGCTCACATCACTAACATCTCTGTCACTGCCAAGGACAAAACTCTCCTGAGAAACAAACTAGGACATTTGGAAGAGAATAGAGCTAGACTGTTTGCTAATAAGGGTGTGTTGGCCAGATTTTACAATGCTGCTTTCCCCCATTATTATCTTCAGCTGAAAAGGATAAAGGTGTAAGCAGATTCTTCTTATTGTGGAGTTTGCCAAGGCCAGACTGGATCAGGGACATCAATAATGGCAGTGTTTTAAACTAAAGACAAATCTTCTCATGAACTGAGGCATAGTGAAGTTGGCACTCAAACAGGACAAAGAGTGTTATGAACCAACTCAAACTGTTTAACCTTCCCACAGACAAGTTTAACATATGCAATTGAAAAAGAAATTGTTCAAACATTGTTGTCATGTCAGATATATCATCAGCATCATCATCTGAAACCACAGATGTTCATTGTGTTAACAGGTAAATGAGGCAGCATCTTTATTTGATTAGCTTATGAGGAGGGAGCGGCACAGAAACTTGAACACTGTTTCTGAGAAAATATTTCCCAAGGTTTGGGAATTTAGAACAAGTAATTATTCTAAACCGGTTTTATTTTGTAAATACTGAAACAAATGATTTTCATAATGTTTGGTTCAAGTTAACGGTTAATGAAATTAACTTTAAATTAATCAAGAATTTCTGTATTGTGTGTACTTAGGAGACTTACAGGAGCATAATTCCCTGTAATTATGACAACAAAACATTAATAAAAAAAGAAACTGAGAAAATAATTCGAATTAAGGAATAATTGGGGAATTCCATAAAATCCAAAAGGCATTCCATAGTTATATGTCATACTAAATTATAGTGATCTGTTTTTGATGACAACTACCAATCCCTGTTCATGATGTCACGTAGGGATGTCACGGGAATTTCTTATCGTGTTTTTTAAAATAGAGGATTTGTATCTTTGATCAAAATATAGGTAACATTGCTTGAAAATGTGCACATTGTTCTACAACATGAATAAACATAAAAAAAAAATAAAAAAAAATTAAAAAAAAATTCAACATCGCCATACGCCATTCTAAAATGCCTATATAGGAAATTCTCCAGGGGGCCAGGTTCGGAAATTTCGCAAAAAAACTTGGTTACGGCACATTTTTAAACGGCCCCGCTCACTCATTCCTGTACTTAGCGCTGAGCGGCTTTGTCTTATTAATACAGTCTGACCCGCGGATGCATTTCATACGCGTCCCGTCACCGGTGCACAGATTTGCAAAACAAACACGGCTTACGGAGTCACGTGACACAGCTTTGAACTCCGCTCGGTAGCAGGTGATATTTACAATAAAGCTTACAATAATTACCCGAATGTGAGCAAAAACTGATATACAAAGCTTTTATGTCATAAATCGTTAAAAACGAACATGAAAATTTGATACTGAGGGGGAAATCATGGGAAGTGGCCTGCCTTAAGTTTGTTTACATCCACATACATTATCACCGAGCATCACTTCCAGGTCCACCACCACCATAAACATTGAGAGACGGTGAAGAATAAGTGATTACATCATCCTATGAGTTGTGTGGATTAATCTGAGTGCTTATTACATGGATACATTTTACTTATGCACAAATCAAAAAACACTGTTACTTGCTGTATTGATTTTTTTTTAGATGTACTTCAATGTACTCAAATCAAATTCAGTGACTTATGCTTATATGAAAGACAAAAGAATTAAGTGTGCACACATTTCACACTCACACTCTTTACAGACATACAGCAGACTATCGTCTAGGGCCACGTTTGCAGGGATTAGTGCTAATTCCCATTTCGCCTAGTGATCCTCTTCCAGTCAGTAATACTGGTCCCGAGGGTTTGGGCCCAATAATCACTTTTATGATGTGCTTCCAAATGCAAGATGGATGACGGACGGGTACTTACAGCAGAGCGGTAAGATACAGACAGCCTCTCAACCAGTTTGAGATGGTTTTCAGTGAGTTCGAAACTCATTGAGACTTGGACTACATATGAAAAATAAGACACTTTTGTAATCAGCTTAACTTGAGTTAAGTATACTAAATTCACATACTGTACTATCTGTTCTATATCAGATTAGAATTAGTATGTCCCAAATCATGTTGGAAAAAAAAAAAAAGTTAATTGAGATGAGCTCATAGTCTTGTTTGACCTAGAAATAAGTCTCTTATGTTCACCAAGGCTGCATTTAATTTTTTTTTTTTTGGATAGAAAATTTTGAAATATTCCAATTTAAAGATTTTTTCTTTTTGAATATATTTTCAAATGTTTTACTTTGATAAATTTTTTCCCAGAATTCTTTGATGAATAGATTTTAGAATATTAGAAAATTGATTTGAAAATCTAGTAATATAAATCTTTTGTAACATTATGTCTTTACTGTAACTTTTGATCAATATAATGCATCCTTGCTGATCAATTTAAAAATCATTTTTCAACATTGATAAATTAAGAAATGTTTCTTTAGCCCCAAATCAGCAAATTAGAATGATTTCTGAAGGATCATGTGACACTGAAGACTGGAGTAATGATGCTGAAAATTCAGCTTTTAAAATATATTCAAATGGTAAACAGTTAATATTTCAGAATATAACCAAAAAAAAAAAAAAAAAAAAAAAAAAATTGTACTGTATATTTGATCAAATAAATGGAGCCTTGGTAAACATTAAAGATTTCATTCAAAAGCATTAATCACAATTATTACATATATTTTTACATATAAAAACTTGAGGTAGTTTATATCTGCAATTGCTTATTTTCTATGTGACAATGACAGATTGCTGTAGATTCATTCAGATTAGTAGCCATAATGATTTATTGTATTCTCATATAATCACCTATAAGTAAATATGACCTTTGACCTGCTCTATGACATCACATTAACCTTTTGAGTTCCTAACTAAGCCGCCCCCCAACAATCGACCGGACTGCACATGGGACACTTGTGTGTAGGGCATCTCTGCAGTCATCCTTCATTCTGAACAGCATCAATCTTTTCACCCTTCAAGATAACAGTGAGTGACATGGAATGAATTAAGTTTTGAGTCTGAAAACATGAAAAAAAAAGTCACAAGTCCATCGGCTCTTCATTTAATCTTTTCCTTTTAGTGCCATTAGCATCCTTTTAAAAAATGAGCAAAGAAAAAAAAAACAAGCTTTTTTTAAATGTAGATGATGACAGATAACATTTAAATTGACAGATATAACAATGACTTTATTAAGGGATCCACCTCTGAATTCCTTCTTCCATTTATCTCTTTGTCTATCGTACATGAGTGCAGTGCCATCACGTAGAGTAAACAAATGCGCACACGGGCGCTCACGCACACACACACACACACACACACACACACACACAGCAAACATACTTTGTGTTTCTCATTACAGAATATACAAATAGTAATTTTTTCAATCCTGCTCAATTCCTTAATTCTCAAAAATCAAGTCCTCAAGTGTCCTTAGCAGGTCATTCTGGCCACTCCAAACTCCAAGGTGACCAAGGCCGGCTCATTCTTGGAACCGAAGGATCCTGGCAGCTCTCCGTAACCATTCTCTGTGGCACTGCTGCCCTCTACAGTCCGTTCTCCTCCAGTACTGGCCGGAAGATCCTCTCTAGCCTCCTCTCCAAACTCCTCGTCTTCCTCCTGCTGTACTTCCTTCCGACTGAGAAGAGGAGCTCCCAGGATAAGGGACTGAGGTCGGGCAGGGAGACTGCGCTCTGTTGGGGGTGTTTTGGGCTTCAGTGGAGACGTGCTCACCCCAAGCTTCTGCAGCTTCTGTGGAAACACACAGAGACAGAGGAGAGCATGTGATTTCAGATGAATGAAGGAAACAAATAGGGGCTATCAATGGAAGCAATGAGGATAGAGCGATGAAAGGTGCAAGATTCATTTATAGACCTGAAATCATGTTCATACCAAAAGCAAAATGAGTCGAAATGCAGACAACAGCTTTAATGATATTTAATGACAGTTGGGAAATAAATAGCTAATTATTTTTTTATTAAAAAATGATTTACAGAATTATTCATGTTAATTAAAAATGTAATAAAAAAAAAAAGTATTATTATTATTGCTACTTATAATAATAACATTATATTATATATTATTAATACAAATATTTAATCATTTATTATACTATGTTATTATTGTTGCTGTAATAATAAAAAAATAGAAATTACAAATTTTATATTATTACTCAACATATAATACATAATTTAATATAATAACATTGTTATTTATATTATATATGATTAATCCGACATTATTATTATTATTAATACAAATGTTATTATTTATTATAATTATTGTTGCTGTAATAAGAATAAAAAATAAATAAAAAATAGAAATACAACATTATTATTATTACTTTTATAATAATAACATTGTTATTTATATTATATATTATTCATTTTATATATTATTAATAAAAATATGTTATCTATTATAATTGTATTATTGGTGCTGCAATAATAAATTACACATTATAATTAAACATTTTATAATAATTATATTAACAACAATTAATAATTATTAATTATTAATAATAATTGTAATTATTATTATACATTATAAGTTTTATACACACACATGCATATATATAGTATTTCATGTTCATACTTTTCAGTTGGCCAAGATTTCTAAAAATCTTTTCTTTGTATTGGTCTTAGGTAATATTCTAATTTTCTGAGATACTGAATTTGGGATTTTCCTTAGTTGTCAGTTATAATCATCAAAATTAAAAGAAATAAACATTTGAAATGTATCAGTCTGTGTGTAATGACTGAATATAATATACAAGTTTCACTTTTTGAATGGAATTAGTGAAATAAATCAACTTTTTGATGATATTCTAATTATATGACCAGCACCTGTATAATAATAATAATTTGTATTATGATTGTTATTTTTAATATTATATTGGTCAGTGAGTTTTTTTAATTGCCTGACAAAGAACAATAATGTTGCTGGACAAACAGTTAGCATATAGCAAATGTATATATTTTTTATATATTCACACATGGTCAGACTGTAGAACACATTTAATTTGAGAACAAAATCAAGGCTGTGAGGGATGCAAGTACTGTCCATTCAACAAAATATCCAGTGGACACAGAACTCCAGAAAGTATAGTCTGACAATATTATACATCCTATAGGATGTTAAGAGAGTATGACATATTGAGCAAACTGTACTTCACTCCTTCCCAGACTCATTTTGTTCTGACGAACATCTTTTGATCCCTCAGAGGTAACTTAGTGGTATTGCAACACACAAATCCATTACTAATTCTTTTTCATAGGAAGTGAGCATTCAAGGCTTAATTTTTATCTGGTAACCAAATTCCTGAGGTGAACTTACAATCTTCAGGGCTTGCACTGTGGTCTCAAGCTCTCGGTTGCTTTCTTTCAAGGTGAGGACGTGTTTAAGAATGGACTGCCGAGGGTGCATGGAGCGGTCATACTGATGATACATGTTTCTCCAGAACCTGCAAAACAAACCGGTTACTGATTAAACCGTTGCAGTGTCTAAATAAAGGAGGAGTCTTTCATGAAGAGAAGTGGTTAGTCATTTGTACTTGAAGTGGTAGGCTTGGGTGGATGGTTCTAAAACTGGGTGTGATTCTGCAAAGCTCAGGCTGTACAGGGGGTTCAAGTAGAGCTGCTTTTCACTCAACAGGTGAGCCCATAATGAATATGTCCTCTCCTTCAACCTGTAATGATACACAAATGAATTAAGGGCTTTGAGATGATGGGAAGGAAGCGAATTCAGGTTTGTTTTACTCACTGAAGGTCCTCTCTCTGTCGTTGGCTGTTGCCCAGGAAGTTGCCAAACTGGCAGGAATGGATGTGCTCGTGGATCTGAATAAGGAACCACTCACTGAACTCGAAAGCCTGGGGAAACTGTTCAGTCAGCTGCCATACGCACTCCAGGAACTGCGTGAATATGGGCGACACCTCTTTAGGCTCGGTGTACAATTGATCGCACCTGCAGGGAAACAGAAGGCAAGGTTATTTCAGACTCTTCAAGCAACTAGAGTCAAGAACCAAACAGAGAATCATGCTAACCTGTCTGCAAACTTATGTCCAAAGGAAATCCAGTCTTTTTCAATAAGTACCTGAGAACAAGAGGAAGATATATTAGGAGGTGGAAAGAGACGAACGACAATGTTAGCTTGAACACGTGAATGGCTCCTACCATGAAACCTTTAATAGTGCGATAGTACGGATCCATCAATAGAGAGCCTAGAGCGCAGACCTGAGCCGTCCGATCCCATCCATCAGAACAGTGCACTAGGACACTAGCTCCCTCCACAGTCACAGCCTGGTATAACAAAAACATTTATGAGAAATTCATTCCAGTGTTGCTGTTAATGAAAACTACTAAACTAGATTATTCCCATTAGTCGACTAAACGTTAGTCGACAAGAAGAGGCTTAGTCGACCAAAATTTTATTAGTCGGTTAGTTACAGAAAAAAAAATACACCGGAAGTGGCAAAGTCACGCAGTCAGTGAGGGATAGATTGTTAACAGCGGGTCCTTGTGAAATCCAAATGTTTGCCTGTCATCCATCGACCTTAAATATGGCTTATCATTTGAAACACACATGTAGCAGCAAATTTACATGGCTACTCGCTCTAACATTAACCTAGATAAATGTGCCCTATTATTAGGCAGATATTAATAGAGTGTGGAATCCAAAGTATTAGCGCACTTACTCCATGACATGAAGATCATTTGTATTTTTTCCTGATAACGGCGGAAATGTAAACTTAAATGAGGCAACTCTGTCATTTTTAGTCATACACATAAGACTAACACATCATTAAAAACTGTAAAGGGCATTTTTATTTATAATAACAACAAAATTTAGTTTTTTTTTTTAAATAAAGAAAACCAACAGGATGTGCTTTCTGCCACCTCGGTCTCCCTGTACAGCAACGCGTCACATGAATAAACCGAAATTGCCTCATAGACATGAGAAATATACATACAGAAAGCTTGAAATGTCTACTTTTAAATGAACGAAATGAGAGTCAGCATCATCAACTTCTTCTTTGCAGCCGACACTGACTCAGAAAACACTAGTTTAGGGATGTCACAAGTACCGGTACTTCGGTACCAAGTCGGTACTGAAATTTTACAAATGTGATGATACTTTCAGTCACTTCCGTGTTTATCTAAGCGCAGGGCTCCAGACTGTAGCCGAATATATACAAGTGTCTGTGAATATTAAACTGCAAAATACTATTTAAATATTAATCCTGCATGTTCTGCATCTCTGTGGGAATGAATGACATTCACACAGAGACGCATCACGCAGATGCATGGTTTCATTTGCAGCTCACACACACCCACCCATGCACTCACTCACGCGTGACACTCGCTGTCTTTTTAGCCTCTGCCGTGTCACTACATGAGGACATGAACGCTTAAACTTAAACTCCAGAGCCGCTCTGAGTCACTTCATGAGCATTTACCATTTCATTTGAGAAAACGGTCATATCATGAACACAGACACTCAAAGGTCACAAAATAAAAGTTCGGTTTAACTTGAAGAAATTGACAGAAATATATTAGGCTACTGTTGTACAGTAGATTTAGCTACATCTCAATGTAATAATAATAATACTAACAATACTACTACCAATAATTATTATTAGGTGTGACTAGAGGGTTGCTTATTTTTAACTTGATCTTTTTATAAACAATGTTTATTTTAAACAGCATGTAGCCTCCTTTAAATATGTATTATTTACTTATAATGATTATCATCATAAATAATAAACTCTTTGAATAGAATTTAATATTTTTTTCAAATAGTTCAAATACATTTTTTTTTTTACTGTGGTACCGAAATTGGTACAGAGAACCGTAACATTTTTATGGTATTGGTACGGACTACTGGAATTTTGGTATTGTGACTTCCCTACACTAGTTTATTAATAATAAATTAAAATGTCTCCTTGCTATTTTTTTCCAACACATTCATAATCATTACTTTTGCCTGTGCTTTGCGGCAAGCTTTATGTGCACTTGAGCGCAGAATAGGCTCATTATGTTTTAGTATATATCTAAGTAATTCAATTAATATAAACATGCGATTAATCGACTAATGGATTAAGCGAATGACTACAAGTGGACTAGAAAAAATTTTCAGGGACCGTTCTACTGAATACTAAGCAATCAGCTGCATAATACCACATACAAAAGGTTTTACCTTGGCAAGGAATATTGCTGCATCCATTATGGCTTTGATATGACGCAACCATCCGCTGTTCTCCAGTCCGACCAGATAATCAGGCATTGATAGAGATCGCGTTCCCACCACTATGACAGATGAAAATAAATGAGATGAAATTGAGAAATAATCAAAATCTCACACTTCAGCGTCTCATACCTTCCAGAAGCTTCTGCAAACTTCCCCTCATCACATGGATGTTCTCAATGCCCACAAACTGGAAGCGGATATTAGAGTAGTTGTCTTCATTCTCATAGCCTTTGCCTGCCGCACGATTCGCCAATGCATTTAACTATGAAAACACAAACAGTGCTTAAGGAACTGGTAATGATCAATGAACTGGCTAGAAGAACACAATAAAACTCCTAGACGTTCTACCTTAGGCCGTGTGTCCATCACGTATATATATCGGCTGTTGTGATTGGCCTTGCTGATGGCCTGAAGCATGTGCTCGTCTTCCAAACAGCGAGCGCTGAAGCCAGAGAGAGGCTGACTGCACCGACACACTGCCGCCTGAAGACATGACACAAACAAATATAAATGTTCACTACACAGTACAATATAAAAGCAGAGTAAATAAGAAACGACAGAGTTAACAAGGCCAGTGCAGTTGCTGGGAAGAAGCCGCTGGCATACAGCAATGATTTGCCAGTAAATCTGCTGTTTTACATAATCAGCCTCTGTGTGTTGGCAAGCCATTACCTGTTTACAATCTCATTCCTCTTCTCATTCGCAACTAACGGTGAACAGAGACTATTTTCATTAATCCTAACGACTAACAAAGGGCTAACATTCTTCATATCAACCACTGGCTTCCTTTTCTCATTAGTAGAGACAGAATACACCATTCTTACCTTCTTCTCCTGGTAGAAATATGTAAGTACGGGAAAACGGCCTTTGCTTCTGAACTTGGAACTTCCGACTATGATGGGTTTACTGGCCGTAATGGGTACGTATAAGTCTCTTGGATATGTCTCACACACCTAAGCACAGAATATATAGTCAATTACTAGTCAAAATTATGGACACACTTCATTGAGTTTATGTTTCTCTTGATCTAAAGACTTGTGCTTAAATCGTTCCCCGCCATTGACGAGTTATCCCGTCTTTTATGAGAAAACCTTCCCCTTCTGTGTTATCACTGTTATAAAGTAGCTATTACGCATCTCCAGAATAAAACACAGGTAAAAGAAGCAGACACAAGCGATCTCATATGTACGATGAAGATGCATATGAAAAGTAAATAAATAAACAGTCAATAAACAGAATATAAATCAAAATGGCCGAATGTTACCGAGTGAAATGTCGACCCAGGACAACCTTTGGGGGTGTTGATGGACTCGATCTCCATCTACGTTTTGATCATCGTTCTGAATCTGATCCAGGCATTGTCTTTGACAAAAACACGATATTCTCAGCTTTTTGCTTAAAATGTTGATTTGTTTTATGAAACTTCCAAATTCAAGTGTTGATAAAAATTAAAAAAAAAGAATGCATGAAGCTAGAATAAAACTGTTTTTTTGTTTTTTTTTGTTTAAAGGCAGAGGGCCTGTTCTTTCTTTTGATATATGTGACCCTGGACCACAAAACCAGTCATAAGGGTCAATTTATTTATTTTTTGAGATTTTCATCACCTGAGAGCTGAATAAATACGCTTCATGGAACATGATCTTTACTTAATATCCTAATGATTTTTGGCACAAATGACAAATCGATAATTTTGACCCATACAATGTATTGTTGGTTATTGCCACAAATATACCGTGTGACTTATGACTGGTTTTGTGGTCTAGGGTCACATATGCATTTTCTGATATCCATACAACAAAACATTCTGGAGGCCATGACATTTTTGTGAAAACGACCAAAAACGCAGGGAAAAAACGCTGGTGGGGAAAGAGTTAAATGCTTATTTAGTTATATGTTAATGTTACAATAATTTTTTTTTTTAAAAGTATTTTTAAATGTCCAGCATTTATAAGAACTCATTCGAAAGTGTTAATTAAGTATTATTTATATATTATTATTATATTTTTTATTAACTTTTTTTTTTTCTTCTTAATTTCAGTTTACATGCAAGTAATTTTGTTTGCGCTTTTGTCAGTTTATTTGTTTAACTCATATTGGCTTGGCCTGGGGTTTGTTTGAACTAAAACCTAGTTTTATTTCAACTACATTACACTAATACTAGTCTTGAGGGACACTACACTCTATTTTAGGTTGTCTCATCCCCTTATGAGACCTAAGTATAGGTCCTGAATTAGATTCAACAATGCTGGTTCAAAGAAAGCAAACGTGACATTTTTGACAAATGAACCCTCACATCAAACCTTGTACTCCCTGTTAACATCTGTCATTTGCCACTGGTCACATGGCACACCCATCCGTTCAAACTCAGCTGCGAGGTCTATCAGTTGCCAGCCCTCCTCTCTCTGCTGGTCATTCTGCTTTGGGTTGTAGGAGAATGCGTACAGCTCATCATAGGACACTGGAGTACAAAATGAAAGAATCAATAACTTTACAAAAGGTGAAAATGAAAGTCATACTGTTCAAGCGACCATCTGGAGTTCGTAATGATACGCACATGTCCCTGACCTCAAGCATGACCACAATATCTGTTGTCCAGTCACAGAACAGAGGGTGGCCAAGACTTAATGTCTCCTCTGTGACTTTCAGGAAACTTATGTAGTCTATTTATTTTTAATGAGGGCAGACATGCGAGTTTACCCACCTGGTCTCAGTAGCCTGAGCAGAGAGCTGTAGATGTCATGGCAGTCACGCTCTCTAGGAATCACAAAGTGGACAACACGGAAATTCCGGCACTGAATGAGGAGCGGGCAGCCACTGGTTGTGAGGGACAGTTTCTCCACAGAGGCGATGTGATGATGCAGGATCTGAACACACAGACACATAAGGTTCAAATCACGTCAGAAGGAACGTATTTATGAGTTAACAGCACAATAAATAATAAAACGCGAGTAATATTATAATGTACTTACTATAGGGTTAGGATTTGGTTTGGCTTAGTTGCATGTAATTGTGCATAATTGTAACATATGTAACAATTGCACTGTATAATAAAGTGTTACCGAAAGTATTGGTGGTTGTCAAACACCAGGGTACATGTTAATGTGATGAACTACTATTTATCTAAATACTGTATTACCTACTACATCAACTAGTCTCAGATTGGTCTGGATCCTTTTTTTAAATGCTGAAATCTCCATTTTATTCTTCCTTCCTCTTCTGCTGTTCCTCTATCTTTAAGATGAATGTAATGTGCAAGACCACAACAAGGCGAATTCACTACACACACACATGATTACCATATTCAACTAACTACACAGCACTTTCGGAAGGTCAAAATCTGGGGTGTTATTAAAATGCGCATGTATCTGCATTTCCATTTGCATCGTGACTCAGGGTGCTGTTGTCATTGATCACTGAAGTGTGTTATGTAATGCATAATGCATAAGGAACAGAAGGCAGTACTACAGGCAGACAGAGAGACGTTTTGTGCGAGCTAGTCCTGAGAGTGAAGAAGCATCATGTGAGGATGCAGAATTTATCTCAGTTGGGTTCCAGACATGTGAACATCTGTTACTCCAACCAGTCAGCTAGTTTTTTAAAAAGTGCTGGAACAAAGTCTCAAAAAATGTACTCCTGAGGCCAGATCTCCTCTGCTCATAAACTCAAATAAGATCAAGGATGCCCCTGTAAAAACAGGCTAAAACTGCTAGTATAACAGAATTCAATATATAATATATTGAATATGTTGAATATATACCCAACTGTGCATTGTGTAAATAACCACATTTTTATTTTGCACTGTAGTTCTCAGAAGAAAACAAAATAGTGTGCATTATTCAATCAAAAATACAATAAAAAGGTAAAATAACTCTTTTCTAATTAAAATTCATTTCTAAATTTAATTTAAAAAAAAGTCAGAATTGTGAGAAAGTTTTGATTTTTATTTTTTATTCTGTGGCGGAATCAAGAGTCCATAACTTAATGCGTCCTTGCAGAATAAAAGTATTGATTTCTTTGAAAAAAAAGGTCCTACTTTATTTTAAGTGGCTTTAACTAATATGTACTAACATTTAAATTAATCATTTGATACAATGCACTTATTATATTTAAAAAAATACCTGCATGTAATTACAGCTGTAATAATCCTATTATCTATAATTACGTAAATTACATTATGTAAGTGAGGATAGCAAAATAAAGTAAACTGGGACATATTATACCCCAAAATTCTTCATATTTGGGACCAAAATTATTCAGGCGCTTTGATCTGACCATGTTTTGCTGAAGTGTTTTTTCTTTAATTGCTAATTGGCCCTTTTACACCACAGACTGAACTAAATGAAGCATTGCTTGGTCATTGGTTGACCTAAATTGGTATTGTCTGATTATGTACTTAAATTGAACAGCTGACAGCTGATTGGTTGATTGTAATCCATCACATACCTTCCTATCAAAGTTATCTGACATTATCAAGATGAATTTGCTCTGACACAGTTTAACTCTGAGTTCTTGTCATATTTTATTACCATTTTCTAAACTATACCGAATAAACTGTGATAATGTGATAAGCAGTTACTAGGTTGTTATGGGTGTTTGGTTACTTACTGGCCCAAATCAAAAGAACCTCCTCCATGTCTTGAAGGTAAGTCTATTGGATTGTTTTAAAAGTTTTATCATCGTCCAGGCAAAAATAGTATGTTATATCGATTAGATAACTAATAGCAAAGTAGCAATAACCTTGCGAGTATATTATAATGATAAACTTTGTTTGTCAGTGTTAGCACCTGCTCCGACCTGCTTCTTGTCTGGAGAAGATGGTGAGATATGGTTATTCATCTGCGATACACACACACACGGACAAGGACAGATTAGTGGACTCTAAACATGGCAGATCACGTCTTGAGCTATGTGGGTCATTGGTATTCATGTCCTCTCCTGGCCTCCCTACACTCTCGTATTCACTTGGCCTTAAGGGCAAGTTTAGCCGACAGGTTTCCACAGCAACAATGCCTACCGCCAACGTGAAGAACTAGTAACCTCATTCCCATGATCTAATTCACTATTATCCTGTAAACAAAAAGAGTGGAACTGTATATCCAAGCTATACCCTGCCGGTCACACAGGAATTCTTTATCACATCTTGACAGATCATTTAGAGACGGTTAAGGGTGGCTGTTCATACCCATATCTCCTGGGCACTGGCTGAATTACTCTCCACGAAGATCAGATGTGTGGCAGTCAGATGCAGGGTTCCTGTCACGGACTTGTTGCTAAAGCGATCCAGCAGCTTCACCTGTTCTACCTGTGGAAGAAAGCACCAGTTACACTTAAATAAATGTTTTAATTCATTGATATTAACTGTAAAAGTGTCAAGCCAAATGTATCTTCCACCTTGTAAATCATTAGCAATATGGGCAAAATCCAATATAAATGGCAGGACCGAGCAGAATCCACTGATGTTTTTCACATTTTCTGCATTTATAATTTTAGGGAAAACCTGTGGAATTGATTTAAACATGGTAAAATCTATTAATCTGAGCCAGCTCGTATCTTAAATTATAATAAAATGATCCAAAATACTTCATAAACGAAAACGCAAAGAGTTTGTGTTCATGTGTACAACAGACTCTTTACAGTTAAATAGCTTTGTATTACGCTAACATCACACTAATTGGCAATGCATATCATACTGGGCGAAAATCATATCATAAATTATATATTTTTCACAGTAAGACAGGACAGTCAGCTTAGTAAAACGGCTGAGACACTGAACACAGACATCAATAGATTAGACATCCATTCACATGATCTAAAACTACTGTATATTACAATTAGATCTGGCTCTGTTTCCCAGCAACTGGCCTGCAGCTAAGCAACACACTTCCTGTGATTACAATAAAACCTGCAGATGTCGCAAAACAAACAGTGGGTTAGATTTTTAAGAGGAAATTGACAAAAGCACCAGTGTGTAGAAACTTTAAACAGTTGTTTTACAGTAGTCCATGTATCGAAAAGAAAAAAATCTGATATATTCTACATGAGTGAGATAAGAATTTTATAGTCCCATGGACCCATATAGATAGATAGATAGATAGATAGATAGATAGATAGAGATAGATAGATAGATAGATAGATAGATAGATAGATAGATAGATAGATAGATAGTCACACTTTAGTTTAGGGTCCATTTCCCACTATTAACTATGACTTTTGCCTCAAACTATGACTACGACTTTTGCCTCAATAAACTCCTAATTACTGCTTATTATTATTTAGTAAGGTAGTTGTTAAGTTTAGGTAAGATTGAGATAAGCAGAATATAGTCATGCAGAATAAGGCATTAATATGTCCTTTATAAGTACTAATAAACAGCCAATATCCTAGTAATATGCATGCTAATAAGCAACTAGTTAATATTTAGATTTGTACCTAAACTAAAGTGCTACTATATATATACACTATATATATGTAGTACTAAAGTGATACATTATCACAACAAAAAGACAACATACAGTTAGAGGCAATTATAGGAGCATTGTTTACTATTTCTTTTATTTCGAAAAATTAAAATGCAGAATCAGCATCCAAGGCCTAAAGCTTTCAGGACAATCCAGTTTTTCAAATCTGTCAAAATGGCCACATAGGCAAAGAAAATCCACATCCTAACCCTAACATACCAGTACTAGATTCAAGTGCATTCGACTCATATAAGGCCAGAAGATAAAAATGAACATAAACACTGATGAGAGCCACGCGGCATATTTATATAGTGAAAACATGTTATAGTTTAGATACGTATATAGATACATACATCCAATGACATTTAACAAGTGTTTGTGACTTTGAAATCATGACTGATTCTGCCACACCAGGGCAGACCTCGCAGAATTCTTGTATTTAGTCAATTCTACCTTTGGTGTGCGGATGTGCTCCATGATGCCGCTGTTTTTAGCGTGGTCAGCACAAGGAATGGATGGCAATATCCCAAATAGCTGCGTTCACACATCGGATGAATAAGTGAAGAATAAATCCGCCTACGTTTGAAGCCACGTTCAAAACATCACCTCTTCAACTAGCAGCTAACAGTTTCTGCTGCTCTACTCAGCACTTCCTACTTGGGGCGTGTCTGTGTGAAAAACAGACAGGTGCATTCCGGGAAATGTAGTTTTACGACCTCCATTTAAGGTAAATCATATTTTATTTGTATTCGCGTTTTATATTATAAAAATGTTTTCTAAAACTTTAGTACTGTTGGGTTTATTTTTTCTTTAATAGTTTTGTATTATTATTATATTATTTGTATTATTTTTCGCTAAACGTTTATTTGTTTATTTAATATTTTAGTTAGTTTATCTTATTTTATTTATTTATGTATTTATTTTTTTAATTAATTAATTTATTTATTTATTTATTTTACATTTTTTTAATACTTTTTCTCTAAACATTTCCACAGATCACCTTGGATCCCAGAATTTCCTTCATTTGATTTATCCTTTCTGCAGGTCACATTGTCGACCCATTAGGACAAGTGGCTCTTTAGTTTGTGAAACCATTCTTTAATATCATATGTTTTACCCTCACAAACTGCAGACAAGCAGATATTGTTTTCACTCATTTTTATTAGATACTGGGTATATTAAATGTGTTTTGTATGTTGTGCTATTTGTGTTGGTAATCATAATTATTGCACTAGGCTCATTTAAAGAATTCGTTCAAAAACAGATTCATTCACGAAGTAAATAATGACAATATGTGTATAAAGGTGGACAGAATATTAAAGAGAAAATCCAAGATAGATTTTATTCAACACAATAAAATGCACCTGCATGGACTTTCCACACCAGTAGGTGGCAATACGGCGCAACAAATAATGTTTGAACTTTAAAGCAAAACCAAGGAAACAGAAGAAGAGGAGATTTTGCGCGGAAACACGGAGCAGCAACGTTTACAATTTTTGGAAATTCATAGTCATTTAAAAATAAAAATAAAGTAGACCTTGGCCGCCTTGTTTAGAGTATTTTATTTATATTTTCTCAATACGCTTCAGAATTTTGTGGCAGTTGCTTTTATTATGCTGCGTATGCCGTAAGTAGTGTGTTGTTTAGGGCCTCCACGAGGTCGGACCCGCCTGATTTTGATTGTCAAGTTTGGGGAATTTAAGTCCAGAATGTCCAGCTTTAACTTCGGCACAAGTACCCTCGGGTCCACCGCCACCGGCGGGGGCTTCTCATTTGGAGCTGCGACCAGGTATGGCGCATCATGTCAGCTTTAAACAATGTGCTCATTTTAAATGAGTTATGCCAAGCTATGTGTAAAACATAAACGCATGTCTAAAATGCCAGCTTAAAATATTAACTTGCATTGCCTGGTCAATAACAATTTGCTGTTCTCACATTTTACAATTTGTTTCACTGGCTTACGAAAGCTTTGTTTTTTTGTTTTTTACGCCCCCACCCCACCAAATAATACAAAGTTCTGTAATCAAATTCTGGCATTATCAGTCTCTATAGTATATGTTAGGCATAATGACATCTTGAGTCATTCTTAAGTCTCCTTTTGTGTTCAACAAGTCATACAGATTTAGAAGAGTATGTTTACATGTTATGTATAGATTGTATATATTCTAAAGCTGTATGACTTGTTTGTGTGTGTATATAAATCTCTGTTTTGAGTGATCTGTTGCTTTAAGGTGCAGACATATTTTGGTATAATTAGGTGATATTTGTAATACAAATATTTTTTAATGTCTGATTGTATCTTTTTCCAGCACACCTGCTGCAGGCACAGGTGGATTCACACTCGGAGGTTTTGGCACACCGACCTCCACGCCGGCCGCCACTAGTACCACCTCCACACTGGGATTTGGGTCCAGTTTATTTGCACAGAAACCAACAACTGGATTCTCCTTTAACACACCTGCCTCAGGTTCCTGGCTGCTCTTATGACAAAAACGCTGATTAGTTTGACTATAAATACCATTGTCATGGTTAATTCACCATCTTTTTAACATTTTTAGGGGCTGCTGCATCCACTACTGGCCTTACTTTAGGTAAGCAGTTCTTCAAGAAGATGGCTAAAAGAGATTTAATAATTTGTCTCTTTATTCCATCACTTTTTTATATCACGTTATTCCAGTGGATCTCAACCTTTTTGACTCAAATGCTGTCCATAACAATACAATTTAAAACAAGAAACAAACCAAAAATATTTTTTCTTTTACTCACTATTACATACTATTTCTAAAACCTTTTTATCATTGATGCATGTTTCATTAGATTGTTCTGGTTTTAACCTTGTGAGAAACTCTTTTGAAGAAATTTTTAGCAAAGTTAAACCAAATATACTTTGAGTTTATTTACAAAAATAAATTGTAAAAACCTGATATAGTTTCACGATATTTTTCTATGCCATGAAAATAGCCACAGAAGCTGGCATGGTGTTCAAAACAAACAAAAAAAATCTTCTTGAAGCCCCTTGGACATTTGCTTCCTCCTGGTTGAGAACCACCGGTTTAGTCTGTCAGTCATGCTTTACTCACAGCCACTTTTTGTTTTTTCCTATTTTTAGGGAGTCTTACCACCTCGACTGCTGGATCCACTGGGTTCAGTCTCGGCTCCGGAAAGCCAGCGGCCTCTGCTGCACCATTCTCACTGACCACCACCACCTCTGCACCTGCAGGCACAGGCCTGACTCTGGGCTCCGTCCTCACCTCCACAGCCCCTCAGACCAGCTCCACTGGCTTCTCCCTTAACTTGGGAGGAGCAACCACCACTTCATCTGCACCTGCCCCGGGTTTTTCCTTTAGTTCCAGTCTCTTTTCCAACCCTGCCTTGACAGGTCAGTCTTTTTTCACTCTGTGCTCATGTTACATTCAGTTTAAACTAGTGTTTTTGCTCTCTTACTTATTTAATGTGTGTTTCAGGTTTGGGACAGTCTACATTAGGTGGACCTCTGAGTCTGGGCGGTTTAGTCTCTACCTCTATTGCAGCCACCTCTGCCCCTGCACCCAGTCTTGGCCTGGGTGGAGTAGATTTCAGCACTTCCTCTGAAAAGAATACTGACAAGTTATCCAGCACCAGACCAGAGTAAGAACCACACCATAATAACCTTTTGACTCATCAGAGTTTATGTTATTGTTCTTACCCTGCTGTTTATCTCTGCAGGGACAGTAAAGCCCTCAAAGATGAAAACCTGCCTGGTCCGATCTGTCAAGATGTGGACAACTTTCAGTGAGTTCACCACTTTTTGGGTGCCTAACGTCACCCTGAAATCAAACTTAATTCTTATTTTTTAATTAAATATTGCAGTTTAGTTTAAATGATTAATCTGTGCACATTATTTATTTTAAAATTGCATGTGCCCTCCTAATCTTTAATCAAAATAACTCCTTCCTACTTGCAATGACATCTGTTCTCCTCTCTGATGACATTTTTTCGGCATGAGGACAGGATAACCTGTCAATTCCACAAGATTGTTAGCAATAGACAAAATTTTAATCGATTTGATAGACAAAATCAATTTATTTTTGCTTGTTCGAGAAGCTGTTTAACTCAGATATGTAATTGTAGGGAAGAAAAGACTCACAACTAGGGCTGCATGATGTATCGTTTTAGCATCGTTATCGCGGTGCGCATCTACAGTAGTCACATCACAGCATGTGCGACGTCAAGTATTGGGATCGAAGTTTATACGTGATCTGTACAGATTAAGCTCCATGGTTCAGATTAATAGCAAAATTTAACCATCATAGAGTGAAAGTTTATAATTTGCAAGATAACTCAATTCAGAACTTATGCCCTGTTTTCTGTGCGCACAGACAGAATGCAAACACCATTCTTTTTCTGTTCTCTATCTCATCTGTTTTTGCATAAATGGACACATACACAAAATTATGTCAAAATGCCCTTACCAGTGAGCATCCTTGTAAACACAGTTGCTTATTGCTTGCCGATTCACTCCCCACAAAATCACCCGTCATCCTAGAATGATATTCATTCTTTCCAAATAGAGCTATTCATATGGTGAAACTGTTTTGCAATATATATCACAGAAAAACAAAATATCGCAATGTCAGTTTTTTCCAATATTGTGCAACCCTAATCAGAACTTCCATTTCATGCCAATATCTGTTGTTCCACAGGAAATTTGTCAAGGAACAAAAGCAAGTCCAGGAAGAGATCAGCAGGATGTCCTCTAAAGCCATTCTCAAAGTGCAGGAGGACATCAAGACGCTGAGACAGCTCCTCTCTGTTTCTGCCAGTGGGCTGCAGAGAAATTCGCTTTCCATAGACAAACTGAAGTTGGAAACTTCTCAGGTTAGTCAAATGTCCTTCAGACCCTTACAAACAGTTCAGCTGGGCATTGTTCAATCTTGTAATCCATCTTTTTATTCTTCCAGGAATTGAAGAATGCTGATATCGCACTTCGCACCCAGAAGACACCTCCTGGACTCCAACATGAAAACACAGCACCTTCTGAGTGAGTGAAGCGCACTGCTTCTACAACTGAAGACAGTAAAAGTTGCTTACTATTAATTGTCCACCAATGCGCTGTCCATCTCTCCCTCCAGTTATTTCCGGGCTCTGGTGGAGCAATTTGAGGTGCAGTTACAGCAGTACCGTCAGCAGATTGAAGAACTCGAGAATCATCTGACCACCCAGAGCAGTGGCTCCCACATCACCCCTCAAGGTTTTAATCTACGCTATGCTATCTGTCAACTAAATAAAACACTGCTCTGATTCACGTGATCAAAACGTAGATCTTGTATCCTAGTGACTTTATGATGTCATCTATCATGTAGATTTGTCCTTGGCCATGCAGAGACTCTACCAGACGTTTGTTGCACTTGCTGCACAGTTGCAGGGAGTTCATGAGAATGTTAAGGTAAGTTCAAAACAATTTTATATATATTTTTAAAAATAATTGTATTTAAATATACACACTGTACTGTTCAAAATTTTGATGTCATTAAGATTTGTTTCTTACTGTCATAACCTAATATTGTGGAATATTATTAACTTGTTTTAAAATGTTAACTTTTATTATATTAATGTTAATATATTTTAAAATATATCATTTATTCCTGTGATGGCAAAGCTGAATTTTCAGCATCGTTGCTCATTCAGTATCATTCATCAGTTACATGATCATCTAAAAATCATTCTAATATGCTGATTTGGTACTCAAAAATGTAATTTCTTATCAATGTTGAGCGCTTTTTTGTGTGTGTGGAAACAGTAGCTGCGTTTTACATGGGCCCTAATAATCTGATTGTAATCGGACGGACACAGTTAGAATAAAACAGCCACATGTAACCACGTCAATCAGAATGAATTGGCCAAATCTGATTCAAATTTCCTTCGGATTGTATGGGGTGGTTTAAACCCTTTCTAATCCGATCGAGAGGACATGTAAACACTTGATAGGTTTGAAAACTGAGGCTGGAAAGTACTGCACGTGTGCAGTCACGTAGAAATGTATGACGCATGGAACGAGTTGTTGTTGAATGAAGTGTCATTCTAAAAATGTCCTTCCACTCATCGTCTGTAGAGTGGAGCAGGACAATGTCACACTAGTCCTTGTTTTGGACTTTCATCCACAGATGCCTTGTTTTGGGCGCAGGAATGGGTGTTTTTACTGCTCGATTAATATTAGCAGCACAGCACAACGCTTCATGTGCTTGACGTCTCCTAATTAGGACCCGAAATAGATAAATATCAAGTCTCCTCTTTAAAACAAAGAAAATAAGCAATTTAGGAGAATAGTATGCGCAAACAGTGGGAAACTGTTTGTGCAGTGTGTGCATGTTAAAAAAGTCAATTCAGATTTGAATCTTGTGACATAAACACGCACATCCACCTGATCACTTTATTCAGCGTTCATGTAAACACTGTGTTTAGATTCTTCAGATTGAAACAAAAAGTGTCTATGTAGCTAGTGATAATTTTTTTTGAGGATTCTTTGGTGAACTGGAAATACATTTATTTGAAATGTAAATTTTTATATCAAAATTTAATGCTAAAAAGTGTTTTTCTTTTCAAAAACATCTTTGACCCCAAAGTGTTGAACGGCAGTGTATATTATACACATTCTCTAGAATAACTGATAAGTCAAGCAGAATAATTTATCAATGCATTTAGATTTCATGATAAGATTAAAGCAGAATGATTGTGTTTGTAAAATCTCTTGTTCTCTGTAGACTCTCAAACATCAGTACCTGGGCTACAGACGAGCCTTCCTCGACGACTCCTCTGACGTGTTCGAGTCGAGGCGTGTTGCCGGCAAGAAATGGCAGAGCTCTATGCACGTCACCACAGGCCCCGCCCCCTTCGGCAGCGTTCCCAATGCAGCAGCTGTTGCCATGGCTGCCACTCTCACTCAGCAGCAGCAGCCGGCTCCAGGTCTGACCGCCTTCAAGTTCTAGACATCTTGACCGCTAGACTGATAGAATGACGAGGGGAGGGATGAATAGAAAGAACGAGGGAAGGGGGAAATAGCAAAGGCAGATAGAGCTAAATGATTCAAGAATAAACCATAAATTCAGTCAGTGCCATGTCTGTTTTTGTTTTATATATTTTTAAACTTTGTCTCTCTTGGAGATATGGAGCAACAGGGTTCTTTTAACATGCATCATGTGACTCTACATGTGCCATCTAGTGTGTTGTGAGATTTTAGATGCTGACTGTCTTGCCCACTTCCGTTTTCTTTCTAATCTCTTTTCCTCTCTGTAAAGCAGGAGCATGAAATGCCCATAAGTTTTAACCATGATTATATGGGCACATTCCAAATCAAGTAAGGGTTTAGAAGGGGGTTTTCCATCTTGAGGTGGTCCGTTTATGTTTTGGATGGATGGGTTTTCTATTTTGAGTGGCACAGAACGACGTAGGATTCCATCTCTGATATTCCAACAGCACTAATGTAGCCACACTACACAAAGTAGCCAAACACTTTGTAGAGTAGACTTGTACCTGCTACACACGGATTAAACACTTTCACACTTATTTCCGTGTAACTCACATTTTTATAATAATCAACTAAACCTATATTCCTTCATGGAAGATGTGAAATTTGATATTTTGAAGTGCCAACATACACTTTTCTGCCAATACAACCGCTGAGGCTTTCTGAGCAATATGTTGTTCATTTAGATGGCTATATACAAATAAAATCTGGCCAATTCTGTTAAAAAAAGAACATTATGCAGGAAAGGGATTTTCATACCTCAGGGCAGGAACACCTTTAGTTCTTTCCATATTTTCCTCAGTTGATGGCATCCTACTGCTAACATGCATTTTGTTAGCTGCATACAAAACTATTCTTGAATAATGTTCATAATCGATTGTTTTGAAGTAAAGCTTTTTGCATGAGCCTTTTTGCATCTGGTCTGCGATCAGTTTAAATACAGAAAACGTGCATCGTAATGTCTTGATCTGTCAGAACAGCAAGTAGGTTCTTGTTTGGTTTAGTGATGGACAGATGATTTCAGACTGTTTTATTTCCAAATATATACATTGGCTTTCTTGTTGTTGTTGTGGTGATTTGAATTAACTGGATTTCTAGGTTTGCATATGCATGTGTAGAGATGTATGAAGGGAGTGTGTAAGCTACTGATTCTGAGGCGCATTAAGGTCATTTACTGTATTTCATTCGACAGCTCGGTGAACATGAAACTTTGTGTGTGTTTTTTGTTCTTGATTGAAGGTTTCTTTGCTTTGGTGTGACACCCTCCATCCGTCTGTAACCATGGTTGCATTTGTGGTTTCCATGGTGACTTGCTGGCAATAATAGCAGGTCGGAGGTGTGAGAGGTAGTGTTGGATGTTCCACTTCCAATGGCACAGAATCAATTTGTTCTGGGTTCTCATTCTTCAGAGATTAATCAATTTACAGGCATTTTTCATTTGTGATTTTGCTAGAAATAAGTGGACAAAAGGGCTTCATCAGTATGATCCATTAATCAAAATCATTTGACTGAAAACTTGACTGTTCCTCATTTTTTTTAACAGTAATACAGTATTTTTTGGAAATGGACTGTGCCTTTGTGCCTAAGAAAGTCTAGGCTGTCGTGGGTCCTTCTTACATATTAGATAAACTGTAAATATGTAGTGCGCTAAAGCAATGGCATGGCTTATTTAGTTGCACAGTGTTATACACACATCACCAGTTGTGAGATATAATTTTTGGCATTTCCTTATAGAATCAGCCCTATCACAAATGGCTATAAGACTGATAAAGATGAAAATCACACACACTGACACTAGTTGTTGTTCATGTTCTCACTTTATTTAAGGGCTACAACGTTCAAGCCTTCAGTTTGAGTGAACTTGCTGCTTTATGGGACTGTTTAGGGTCCACGGTGAAGGATTGTGCCAAACTTCAGTATTCAGAACTGCAGTTTTTGTGAATCTTAGCCTTTTGATGGTCCAAAGCTGCTATTTCATGTTTAAATCCATCTTTCTCTACCATGGCTGTCATAACTTGAAGGTCTGAGTAATAGTGGAGGCGGTAATACCTTTTCTAACACAATTTCAAAACTTTTCTTACTAAAGACGAAAGCAACATGCTTTCTGCTTTGTGGGAAAGATGTGAGAATCAGATCAGATAGTCCACCACAGGCTGTTGCAAATCTCAGATCTTACAGGCTTTCTTTTGCTTTTAATCGCCTATCTATTATACAAACAAATGCTCTTACTGCATGTCATGGTTTTAAAAAACGCTTTTAGGCAGTTGTGGCTTTTATGTGTTGGTACCTTATCAAAGCTCTTAAACGGGATGTCTGTTTATAGACATGTCTGAACCTCTGTATACGTTTCCATTCCTTGGAACACATATGGGGCTTATTATTTTGGTTGTTTACAAATAGTATCATAGTGAATTATATAATCTAACTTATAATTTTCTTTGTTTTTGTTTTTTTGATTATGCTTGTTGATGCATATGAAATTGTGTGCCTTTTGGATACAGCATTTAGTCTTAACCATTGTTTAAAATGCATTTTTGGCACAGTTTGGCTTTAATCGTTTTGAACAGTGTTAATGCCATAGATACTACTAGGAATCGGTTTGTCCTCAACTGTCTGTCATGTTTAATGTAATTTGAATTGACAATAAATCAGTTTTTTAAAGAAAAGCCCTTGTCTTTGTTTCTTTTTGACTGATAAATCATTGATATTTGTCAATGAATTGGATAAAAAAAGACTGCATTTGAGATGCTGATTTATCACATCTCTAAATTAAAAATTGAATCAAATTTAAACCAGCTAAAAGGAAACGAGACAGGAGCACATTTCATGCATGTAACAGCAGGCTCAGCAGATGTAGTTTAGGAAATAAGTAACCTTTGTCCCAAGTTAAATAAGAACACAAGTGTGGCTCCAAGGTAAGTAAAAGCAAAACTAGAAGCGGATTAGTACAGTAAATTAAAAATTGAAGTTGTAGCCAGTAGTGCCTATTTTTTTATATTTGTAGTTTGCATTTTCTCCATCATAATGAGTAGTAATTTAGATGAGTGTTAATTAAAATCTACACTGTGCCACTTTCAATAAGGACTGTGTCCAAAAGATGCTTTCAAAGCATGTGCTTCTCTCACAAGACTGTAATCAATTTTTTATGAGTATGCCAATTGATAATATGGATCTGATATATGAGAGTGCATGAGAGTAAGTTCCTCTGCTCTCTTTCTTTGTCCCAGGACCACAGGCGCCCTTGGGGGCCAGTTTTGGCACTCCATTTTCCTCGGGTATTGGCACTAGCATGGGCTCATCAAGCCTCGGAGGTACTTCCTGTAATATACCACTCCTCTCCCTTTCTATCTCTACACTCTTCACAAGTCTTTCACTCTTATTCAGTCTTAAAGGGATAATTCATCCCAAAATGAAAATCCTTAGTTTATTCACCCTCATGCCACACTGAACCCATATGACAAAAAAAAGATATTTTGAAAAATCTTAATGCAGGCCTTTGTCATACAATGACAGTTCATAGTGAGCATTGCTGTTAAGCTCCAAAAAATACCACATAAAGCAACATAAAAATGGTCCATGCAATGCATTTATTCTTCTGAAGTTATGCGATAGCTTTGTGTAAAGTAATTCACTGATAATCTTCCCCTCCAGTTTTCTGTTAAATCAAGAATTGTTGTGACTGGGTCATTAAGGCAATGCATGTGTCTGAATTATAAACAAGTCATTCTTTAGAGCTAGTTCTTTTCGATTTAAAGTAGTGTGTCCAGTTCCCAAATTGTTAAATCACAAATCACTGGAGGGAAATATTGTAATAAAAAATAAAAAAATAATAATTTGTCTTAAACTTTTTCATACAAGGCTGTCAATTGACTTCAGAAAATGTAGAATATAGTGTATGTCATTTGGACATAAGTCTTTTTGGAGCTTTGCAAGCATGATCTCTGTAGTGTTGTATTGCAAAAATGGTTTTAAATTACTTTGGTTACTGAGTGGACCATTTCTTCAAAGATGTGGAACAAATCAGGCCTCTTGTCGTAATAATGCAAAGATGGTTAGGTTATATATGGAACTTGTATTTTTCACATTTCCCTAACCATGTTTTTCCTTCATGAATTTTTTTTAGTTAATCTCAAATACAACTCATCATTCATTCCTGGCCCCCATTCCCCTGCCCTATGACTGCGAGGTTGTCTCTGGTGTATATGTAGTCGTAACACCTAAATGCCCCCTCCCTCTGTCTCTCGGCAGTGTTTGGTAGCGGCCCTGGGTTTGGGGGCGCAACAGGAGGTTTGTCGTTCGGGTTTTCCTCTAGCAAGCCATCTGGAGGGAGCCTGAGCGCAGGTGTGTTCGTTAGCACCCTCCTCCATCTTCTCCGCTTTCATCAACATTAACCATACTAACTGCTCCCCCATAATTTCCCTTTACCCCCATCATGCTGCTTAAGGGCAAACACTGCATATCAGAGAGTCTGAAATATAAAATTTGCATGGTTTATTTAACAGCTGTAATGTGGCTTGCTTAAATGCCCAGTAATGCTTGTCGGTAGCAAAAGTTGAGAATTTTTATTGCACTCATTTTAAACTCTATTTCTTTATCAGGGTTTGGAACATCGAACACCTCAGGCTTCAACTTCAGTAACCCAGGCATCAATGCATCAGCTGGGTTGACCTTTGGTGTTTCCAACACACAAACTCCTGGATTTGGGACAGGTGGGCCACTGCTACAGCTCAAAAAACCACCAGCGGGAAACAAGAGGGGCAAGAGATAAAACAGCAAGTTGTTATGGGGTAAAGGGAAATGTCACGAGGTAAAGATGAAGTGTCTCTCAGATCTTTATTTTTATATATATATGTGTGTGTGTGTCTACATACATATTTTCTCTGTTGAATGCCATTAAAGGATTTTTGAGATTTTGTTCGGCTCTCGCTTTTACCCTTGTGACTGTACTGTTCTCTTTTGTTTACGGTTGGCCCATGAATTGCATAAGAGCTAATGGATGCACAGAACACCTGTGAAGGAATTTCGATGTAGATGCTC